>WEIV01023721.1:218058-260967 GCA_013390005.1 Calyptomena viridis
TCCCCACACCCCAGCTCCCACCCCCGAGATTTATGAGCCAGACTTGCATTATGAGGTGAGTGACTTATCGCTCTGTCAGGGGGAGCGTTTTAAGACAGAATTATATGGGAGAGGGAAAAGATTTTTACCAAATTAATGAAAAATCAATCCGGCCTCAAAAATCCATTAATGGTCATAATGCACTGGTTACAGATAGAGAGATACCACAGAATCCAATAGTGCCTGTTAAATACCTCTCCTGGAATGGAGCGTCTGGGATATAACTCATTCATTAGGCTGCCCATGTTTACTTTTTAAAGTGACACCAATCCCTGTCCCTCCAGGACTCCATGCAGAATTTATAAGCCCACGTTCCCCCAGTGCCCATCTCCGGGGCCAGCCTGGCCTGGTTCTGAAGGAATTGATCCTCTGTTCCCTTTTCTCCCCCTTACTGGGACAATCCCTGCTGATGCAGGGCTGGAATGACTCCGGTCCTGTAGCTGATGGTTTCCAGCCTTCCCTAAGCACTGGCTTTCACCCCAAATAGCTCCCTGGAGGTCCAACCTGCAGCTGAGTGTGTCTGCTTTCCACTTGTCAGGTTTTGGCTTAGTGTTTGTCTTAATCCCTCCTTCCATCCTTGCAACACTAATCCCAGGGGCTGATCCTGCTCCCTGTTATCCAGCCATGGAGAGTGGTGGTCTGGGAACTGGAGCTGGTGCTCCCCCATCTCTGGTTTTTCACATGTGCTCTCAGCCAGAAGAGGAAAGGCTGGGAGAATTGGAATTGTTCAGCCTGGAAAAGAGGAGCTTTGGGATGATTTAGTTGTGGCCTTTGAGTGTCTGAAGGGAATTCATGAGAAAAATGGGGCAAAATTATTGGGGCATGGAGTGACAGGATGAGGAGGAATGAGTTCAGACTAAGATAGGTGGGATATTGGGAAGGAATTCTTCTCTGGGAGGGTTGTGAGGCCCTGGCACAGGTTTCCTGGAGAAGCTGTGGCTGCCCCGTCCCTGGAAGTGTCCAAGACCATGTCAGCTAAGGCTTGGAACCACCTGGGATAGCAGGAGATGTCCCTGCCCGTGGCAGGAGGTTGGAATAATCTTGAAGGTCCCTTCCAACCCAAACCATTCCATGATTTCATGAGCATCCTGACATCTGGTTTGAAGGTCAACATTGGCCAACTCATGTCTTGGGAGCCTCCTCTTCCCTTTCTCCGTTGTTTGTGTGTGTTGGGATCATTTTGTGCTCTTTATCCTGCTCTTCCCCACCCTCCAGACCCATCCCTGCCCCCCCAGCTGCTCCTGGCCTCAGAGGGGTGGTGGGCCTGGCGTGAGCTGCCAGCCCAGACCACCCCAGCAGCTGGATCTCAGGTGGCTTCTGAAGGGATCCACCCTCTCCACATCTGTCCAGCTGTTGCCTACAGCTACCACTCTCCTCCTGGTGGGAAATTCAGCAGTGGCGACGCACAAAACAAGTCAGGACCACAATGAAACTGGGAATTGCAGATGTCTGGAGGACACTGAAACCTCTCCAATACAAACTTCCCATGTAGGTGTGAATGGTCCACATGTCAAAGAGACTCCAACAGTAAAGACCTTGGAAAAGTGGTTCATACCATTCCTCCTCCACTACTGACTCTCCATGGAGTGTCCCAGTCTTCTACCCAGTGCTGAAGGCTCTTCCCATGGAAAATGCACCACACTGTGCAGTGTCACAGCAGCTTCAGGGACAGAAGACACAGAGAACGTGCCTTCCTTCTGCAAAGGGCCTCATCTACCAAGTACAAAACTTGTCCAAGATGATCATTGCTCAGCATGAGGGGGGGTGGATGAATCACTCCCACTGCCCAGCATGTCCTGATCATGCCCTGGAGCAGGGTGGGAATTCTGCTTTTCCCGTGAAGCTGAACCACAGAACAACCAAGGGTTCAAGGGTTTGGCAAAGTGAAGTCAGACGACAGACACTCTGATTTTACAGCCTCAAACCCAGAACATTTCCCTTGAGGGAGGTCTCATGTTGCTGATGTTGTGAGGATCCTCAGAGGTCACTGGATCAAGCTGACACATCTGGGAGCTGCACTGGATGTGTTGCTGTTTTTTATCAAGCCTGGAAAAATCTCCTCCTCCCACTGTCACAGAACGTCAAGTTTTGCTTCGCAGATTCCACGGATTCCACAGAATATTCTGAGTTGGAAGGAACCCACAAATCTTGGCTTGTCTATTCAGACATGAGTCGTGCATTTGGTGCTACTCTGATCTCACTCCTTTTACTTTCCAGCCCTGGGATTCCTGCACCGGCCACTGATCCCTTCCTGATTTACTCTGGGCTTAGGAAAAGCGGGATCAGGACCTGGCACATTCCATGTGATGCCTGGGTAGAGTCAGATACACACATCGACCCTGCTAAATGTCATAATGCACCAGGGTTTTGTTTCCTTTAAATCTTTTAAAAAGCAATAAAAGGCCCCAGAATACTCGAAGCACCAAACATCCAACAAAGTGACAGGCTGTCAAAGCTGCCTCCCCGAGAAACCCTGGGCCCAGCAAATTTTAAGCAGGAAAATTTATTCCTGTGTCGCTCATCTCTCCGAGTGAAAAATGGCCAGGGCTCCTCTTTTGCATGAAGTCTTGAAACCACCACGGTGCTCAAACAAGCGGATCGGCCTGAAACACAACCATTCATCATCTGGAACAGGCGACAACCAGCACCAAAAAAAAAGAGAGGGGGGGGAAAAATATATATATATTAAGTTGTGGGTTTTATCCCAGCTTAAATGATCTTGCCCATTAATATGACACGACAGGCTGTGGAACACGGAGCTCCCTGGGCTGAGATCTGCCACAGGTCTCCGGGAGAGTGGCTCTATTAGCTTGTCACCTTTGCTGCTGTGCTTTCCAGATTCCAGCCCCTTTCTCCAGGGAATTTTTCCGATGGGTTTCGGTGGTAGATGGATGCTGTGTGTGCTGGGGTTGTGTTGTGTTGATTTTTAGGAAGGGGGTTGGAGCAGGAGGGTGGGATGAGTGGAGGACAAGCTGTTCCGAGCAGAGGTTTCCATCCCTGGGAGGTGGGTTGGGAATGGATTTTGCTGGAGATGGTTTTCTTTATTTGGTGTTGCCTGTGTCACAATTCCAGCTTGATTTTTGTTTGATTGTTTGAACTTCAGGATGGACTGGAATATCCCTGGAAGTGTCCACCCATCCCTGGAAATTTTCAAGACCAGGCTTGAACATTGATGGAATTCTGAGCAACCTGGACTAATGGAAGGTGTCCCTGCCCAAAGCAAGGAGGTTGGAATAAGATGGTCTTTAATGTCTTTTCCAACCCAGATCAGCTTAAAATTCCATGACTGCTCCTGAGCTTGGAGGACATGATCCTTGTAAAGGAGCTCGCTGTCACAGACTCCTCTTCTTTCCAAGTTTGTATCCCATGGGATGTGTCCAAACAGTCCTAGATCTTCCCTCCAGATATCCAGGACTGTGATCCTGCTTTTTGTCTGGTTCTCTTCCCTCAGTGTCACAGAATCACACAATCATTGAGGTTGGAAAAGACCTCCAAGGTCATTGTGCCCCATCCCCACCTTGTCCCCCAGCCCAGAGCCCTGAGTGCCACATCCAGTCATTCCTTGGACACCTCCAGGGATGGGGACTCCAAACCTCCCTGGGAAAGATCCTGAATGATCCCTGCCCAGTTTGATCCCAGCTCTGGAGCAGCTGAGGGAGCTGGGGGGGCTCATCCTGGAGAAAAGTAGGATCAGGAAGGGGAGCCAAGTGGGAGTCGGATTCTGCTCCCATGGAACGAGTGACAGGATGAGAGGGAATGGCCACAAGCTCTGCCAGGGGAGGTTCAGATTGGACATCAGGAACAATTTCTTCATGGAAAAGGGTTGGAAGGGGCTGCCCAGGGAGGTTTGGAGTCCCCATCCCTGGAGGCGTCCAAGGAATGCCTGGAGGTGGCACTCAGTGCTCTGGGCTGGGGGACAAGGTGGGGATGGATCACAGGTTGGACTCCGTGATCCCAGAGGTCTTTTCCAACCTCAATGACTCCGTGATTCTGAGTTTGGCAAGGTGAACACAGAGATGGACTTTTCCAGGAGGTGACAAGGATGCCACCACATGGTCACAGGTGCAGCCTGAAGGTCTGACCTTGGTTCTGGGTGTGATTCCCTCTCCTCCCGCCCTGCCAGGACCTTGCCAGGTCCTCACACTCAGCCCCATCACGTGTAACACAACCCTGCAGGGCAGTTCCACGGGCTGCAGGGCTGGGGATCAGCTTCTTACTTAGAAATGCTGACAGGGAAGGAGCTTAGATCCAGCTCCATGGACAAGCATCCCGTGGATCTTAATCCCTTGACAGTTTCCAATGCAAACCCAAAATCAAAGCAAGAAGAAACTCTCATTTTCTTCCCTAAATGCTCTGCTCTCAAAGGAGTGTTTAAGTGTTTGGGGTTGTTCCCTTGCAAGCAGGAGGGAGTTGATTCCATGGTGATTTTGGTCACCACGTGCCCCCCTCACCCAGCTGGAGCTTTGCAAATGGTCAAGGAGACTTCAAAGAGCTTTTCTGGCCTCAAAATTTGTTGCCCCATCAGCATTTTTCCGGCCTAAAATCAGCCCCAGCTGTGCCTGATGTTGCACAAACCCCAGGTCCTGCCCTTGGGAGCCGTCCTGGGCCTGGTGACAGAGCCCTGAGGGGCTGGCAGGGGATTTGTCACCTGCAGAGCTCTGTGCAGGGGATCTGTGGTGACGTGGAGCTCCCTGGGGTGGATCCTGGTGATGCTTTGTCCCTGAGCTGACTGAGCTGTCCCACCTTGGGAGCTCCTTTCCACAATCCAACGTGTCTGTAAGATGCTTTCAGGGACTTTCAGGATGATGAAAAGCCCCAACAGGAGCCTGACAACAAGTTTCCCCTCTGTGATGTGACCTATGGATGCAGGAACATTCCCACCACTCCAAGCACCTTGATTTGCCACTTCCTTAAGCCTGGGGAGACCCTGGAGAGGTAAAGATGCTGCAGCCCAAACCTGGACGTGCCACTCCCATGGGTGGAAACATGGAATCCCAGGATGGTTTGGGCTGGAAGGGAACTTAAAATCGTTTCATTCCAACCCTTGCCACGAGCAGGGACGCCTTCCACTATCCCAGGTCGCTCCAAGCCCCATCCAACCTGCCCTTGGACACTTCCAGGGATNCCGTTTCATTCCAACCCCTGCCACAGGCAGGGACACCTTCCACTATCCCAGGTCGCTCCAAGCCCCATCCAACCTGCCCTTGGACACTTCCAGGGATCCAGGAGCAGTCACAGCTTCTCTGCCCAGCCTGTGTCAGGGCCTCCCCACCCTCCCAGCCAAGAATTCCTTCCCAATATCCCATCTAACCTTCTGGCAGTGGGAAGCCATTCCCTGTGTCCTGTCCCTCCATCCCTTGTCCCAAGTCCCTCTCCAGCTCTCCTGGAGCCCTTTTAGACACTAGAAGGGGCTCCAAGGTCTCCCTGGATCCTTCTTTTCTCCAGGCTGGACATTCCCATCTCTCCCAGCCTGTCTCCAGAGCAGAGGGGCTCCAGCCCTTGGAGCATCTCCATGGACTTTTTCCAGCAGCTCAACATCCCTCTGATTCTGGAGACCCCAGTGTTGGACACAGTGTTCCAGGTGGGATCATCACAGGATAAAACATCTTCAGGGCAGATCTCCAGATCTCTCCCTCCCTTTTCCCAAACGCACATAGGATTCTTTTTAGTTTATGGTCTTTTCTTTCTCTGTCCTGGTCTCTGTGAACCCAAGGATTCACTGATGGCTGGGAGAGGTGAACTGGGAGCATCAGCACTGGGAATTGCATTGGAGATGGGATTGCTCTGCTGTGGCAAAGCACATAACAAAAAACCCATCAAAAATCCAACCTTTTCCTTTAAAACAAAATCTCTACACTGGGCTCAGCCACACCTGAGAAAACCTCCTAATTTTTCTTTAAATCATAAGTTGAGCACTTCCATGCAAGACAAGAGGAGGAGAAAAAGGGGGAAAAAAAAATCAAAAGCATCTTCCTAACGTGTTTGGGAAGCTGAGAAGTTCCCTATTTCACAGTATCAAACAGCCCTTTTTCCCATGCAGATAAAATAATTCCCCAGATCTAATTTTAGGCAATTTGCCATTTTGTGTGGAAGCTTGAAAAAAAAAAATTTAACTGGTGTCTCATGAAAGTCAAATCGAGTCGGGTCTTTTTCTTTCTTTTCGTTATATTTTTTTTCCTTCTTCAAGATGATTTTTCCCTTTAGATTTTATACATCTTGGGTTTCTCACTAAGGGAAGCTGTGAACAAAGTCCTTGGGTGCAAAGTGAGCTCCTCCTTTGCTGCTTTCATGCTGTGCTTAAATATGAGAAGGAAATACATATATATATATANAGATGATTTCGAAACATATATATATATATAAATATATATATATATGTGCATGTGTGTGAGCAAGAGATACTTAAGAGAGTGCTTTGCTTTTCCTTCAAATATTAATATTTAAGCTGACCCACCTCTACCATCCACCTCATTACTAATTTAATCCACTTTAAATGTGGGGAAACTGAGGCACAACCACTCTGCTCACGTTGTGAGGGATCCTGCTGGCTCAGCTCTTGGCTCTGCACCTTCATTCCACCTTTTGGGCTGGACCCTGGTCTTCCAGCATGAGGATGAGCATCTTCCAGTGCCAAAGTTCATACCTGGGGAGTGTCACGAGGCAGAACCGCGCGGTGACACCGACCCCACACTGGGAGGTCCCCGTGGCCCCTGAAGTCATTTATAAGCAATTGCCGACCAGTCAAGCATTTNGTCAAATCGAGTCGGGTCTTTTTCTTTCTTTTCCTTATATTTTTTTTCCTTCTTCAAGATGATTTTTCCCTTTAGATTTTATACATCTTGGGTTTCTCACTAAGGGAAGCTGTGAACAAAGTCCTTGGGTGCAAAGTGAGCTCCTCCTTTGCTGCTTTCATGCTGTGCTTAAATATGAGAAGGAAATACATATATATATATAAAAATATATATATATATGTGCATGTGTGTGAGCAAGAGATACTTAAGAGAGTGCTTTGCTTTTCCTTCAAATATTAATATTTAAGCTGACCCACCTCTACCATCCACCTCATTACTAATTTAATCCACTTTAAATGTGGGGAAACTGAGGCACAACCACTCTGCTCACGTTGTGAGGGATCCTGCTGGCTCAGCTCTTGGCTCTGCACCTTCATTCCACCTTTTGGGCTGGACCCTGGTCTTCCAGCATGAGGATGAGCATCTTCCAGTGCCAAAGTTCATACCTGGGGAGTGTCACGAGGCAGAACCGCGCGGTGACACCGACCCCACACTGGGAGGTCCCCGTGGCCCCTGAAGTCATTTATAAGCAATTGCCGACCAGTCAAGCATTTAAATACTTTGCAGACTCAATTAAAAGCTTTGGGGGAGTCACTGGGGTTTGGGTTGTGTGTGTGTGTTGGGTTTTTTTTCCTAAAAGCCTTTTAAATACCAACGAGAAAAGTCTTTATTCATTTCCGTCGTGGGGTTGGCGGGGGCTGAAAGCCTGGGGTCACTGGGGGAGTCATTAATCCTGCTGGACAGAGGCTTTGTGAGCAATATTTGCCTCTCCAGCTGGGTGAGATCCAGTTGTCACCAAGAGCCTGGTGGAGTCAGACCCATTTTGGTCCCAGGCTGAAGCAGCAAACCTTGAGGTCATTGTACAACACCAAGTTGGGCGTATTTTATCTCTTGAGAAACAGCAGAGAGAGAAGAAACGAGAGTGTTGTGACAACGATTTCTCTTTGCTGAGTGTTTTCTTCTCTCTTCAAGCACCGTTGTTGGCTTTGCTTGGTAAAACAAAAGGATTTGGGCAAGTCTTGGCTGTTGGTTAATGGAAAAAGAGGGGTGATTTGAAAAGCTCTTCAAGGCCACCTTGGGCGGGGCTTGGAGCAACCTGGTCTAGTGAAGATGTCCCTGGATCATCCCTACATGATCTTTTGGTCCCTTTCCAACCCAAGTCATTCCATGATTCTAGGACAGGCAGGGCTCTTCCAGTTGCTGGTTTAACTGGCATCATAAATTTGGATCCTCCAAGTGGCTGCTTCAGTTTTCCTTCCAGACAGTCAAATCCACAGGGGACGTTTTGTGGGACCTAAAACCTGAATTGCTGCAGCTCTCAGCAGGTGGAAGGCAGGACACAGGCTTTGATGGCCAAGAGGTTTGTGTCTGGCCAAACATCTCCTGGGCTGGAAAGGAAGACAAAATCTTCCCAAATCCCTGCCAATCCATCCTGGTGAACGAGGTTGTTCCATCCTGGGATGAACCAGGAGTCTCTGAGCCAAGTGTGGGAAGAGATGCCCTGGGTTCACCGTGACATCAGTTCCCACCCGGGTTCATTTCTTGCACTTCTGGCAGTTTTGGAGCATCTTTTAGGAAAAGCAAAGCTCATTCCTTCCCCTCCACCTCTTCCATCCTCCCAGCCATTCCAGGATGCTGTCGGTAGCAATTCTCATCATTGTCAATACTGTCTTTGAGGGCCGGGTTCATCGGGGTCAATACGGTCAGAATTCACCCCAGAATAATTTACAGGGGTTATTACAGATAAAATCAATCAATCCACTAACAACTCATTACCAACAAGCACAGGCTGGGCCTCCTGCATCCCATTGTGGGGGATAAATTAATTTGGGCTTTTTCTCGCCACTCCTCAACCCTCCCCCTCATCCTTCAAATATTCATATTTCCCATCCCAAGCTTTGGAAGGTGCCTCTAATGAGCCAGTTGGGCTCCTTAAGCCCTTAAGCAGCTCTGGCCATGCCCACGTCACAGCAGCCACTGCTGTGGTGGCAGAGGTGAGCAGGACAGATTTTCAGGAGCTCATCTTCCACCGGGATGCTCCAAGGCTTGGGCAGACGTTGGATTAGGTGCTTATTATCCCCCTCCCGTTATAGCAACACATAATCCAGGGATGATGCTTTTGACAGGTGAAGATGAGCGAGTGGGCACATCCCTCCCGACACTAAGGAGATTCCAGTGGCTCCGGAGTCATCCAGACTTCCCGTCATCCACAGGTGATGCCACAGAGGGCTCAGCTTCCTTCTGGTGAGGTCCTCAAGGATCTGCAGCCTTGTTGCTGCTGGACCATCTCCCACACCTTCATCTGGAGACAATAAACCCCAGGGACCCCCTTTGTCAAAGGGTCTCTGGTGGGAGCAGAGTGTTCCCAGCAGGCACAAACAGGAGGGATCAGATCTAGGCACCCCTATCCCTGGGAATGGTGGCTCTGGGACACAGCAGCTCCTGGGATTTTTCCTTCAGCACAGCAACTGACTTGGCACTTTTGCATCTGTGTCCTAACGAAGCAGTGATTAATTTAACCAGGCCACGCTGGGATCTCAGGAAAGAGGGAGCCAGCACATCCCAAACCTGTCCCTGACTCCCCTGGAGCAGGGCTGGGCTCTCTCCTCTCCCCCTCCTTGCTTTTCCACTCTGCCTTCTCTCTCCTACTAAATTAATCTCCATTGCTCCAAAGGTCTCTCTCACACACACCGCTGACCCAAGCTCAAATTGATTTTTTTCCCTTACCCCTCACCCCTCACTGTTTTCTGCCAGCAAAGCAGAGAGAGGATTTTTTTCTTTTTTTTTCTTGAACTGGTATTATGTTTATTTTTTATTTTTGGAGGTACTAAACTTTGACCTTCTGGGCTCTGGGCAAAAAAAAAAAAAACAATTTCAAAGTGGAAACGAATTATTTCAATGCAGGAAGGTGGGGAAGGAGCCTGGAGGGTGGGGGCTCTTTTTGTTGCTGTTTAAGGGGTAAAGTTATTGAGGGAACTGCTGGGGTTTCATTTTTTTCTGGCTTATCCCAATTCAGCTGTGGGTTAAGGCCACTTATTTCTTTTTTTTCAGACAGATCAGGGCAACAGCATCTTGTCCTGTGGCTCAGAGATGTTGTGCTGATCCTAGGTTTGGTAATGCAAATAAATTAGGAAGAAATTCTGTGAGGCCCTGGAACAGATTTCCCAGGAAGGTTGTGGCTGCCACGTCCCTGGAAGTTGGAGGGGTTGGAGCAACCTGGGTCCCTTCCAACCCAAACCATCCCCTGATTCTGTGATTCACCCTCTGTGGTGGATGTGGGGTGATGGCAGCTGGATTTGGAGCATTTTGGATTTGGGGAATTATGATGATTATTATTGTCACGATGCCGATTATGGTGCCTTGGGAAAGAGATTCCTCTCTTCCCTATTTTCCACCTCTCACAACAAAGAGGGCTCTTGGAATGAGCCTGGGAGTTGGGGATCTGTGCTGTGCCAGCCTTGGAGCAACCTCGGAGATGAATCTCCAGGACTCAGCACCATCTCCAATTCCAGAGCTGGTCAGTTCATCACCTCCATGGATCTTGTCCTTTCCCACATCCCTCCTTAGGATCCCGCTTCCCTGGGGGCTTCTTGACATGGCAAAGAGAGGAGTAAGTGCTGCTGCAGAGCTTCTTTCAACCAGAGATGCTCAGGAATTGCCCTTCAAGTCCTTTTCCTGACAGAAACGAGGCCACTTGGGCGAGTTCCTGCTTTTGTGGAAGGTTCTCCGGGAAGAGCCGGCAGTGGGAATGTTTCCTGGAAGAGCAACCCCAAATTCCCCATGTCTTTGTGACAAAGTTTTCTACAAAAGAAGAAACCTTCGTGCTGATGTGCAGCAGGATGGTGGGATGGTCTCCATCATTCCTCCTCAGAGAGGAGAATTCCCTGGCACAGGCAGCAAAGGAGAAGGAAATCCGTGTCCCTGCTCAAGAAATTAGGGCTGAATTAGGCAAAGAGGATGTTCATGGAGCGTAAAGAAAATCCCCAGGGATTCCTACAGCACTGGCCAACAACTCCTACATTATCCTTGTGTTCACATTGGCTGATGGGAGCAGGGAAAAGGAGGAACAAGGAAAATCAAGGAGTGACTTTGATCCACTGGTCTCCACCTCGGGAGTCCCTCAACCCCAAGTTCCTCCGGATTGGACTTGATGATCTCGAGGTCTTTTCCCACCTAATTGATTCTGTGATCCCGAGTTTTGCCTTCCTGAAAGTCGGAGAGGGATGGAGGGATGGATGGGGCAGCTCAGGTCACTGGACTCAGCTTTCCCTTGCCTGGACACCAGGATTCTCCCATGAATTCTCCAACTCTGCTGGAGTCACGTGTAGCACAGGGAGTGCTGGATCCTCCTCTCTCCTCCTCCTCCCATTCCTGAGTCTAAAATTCCACAGGAACACATCTCATGGAAGAGCACATGGAAGCTTTAATCCTGCCCTGGATAAACCATTGAAACATCCCATTTCCCAGGGTCTCTTCCTTCTGTGCACAGCAATCCCAGGCTGCTCCTGGGCACGAGGCAGGATGTTCTGGAATGTGTTACATGCCATGAAAGCACCATTCTCAGCCCTGTGCATGAAACAGTTGATTCCTCCTGGCCAAACAACAGAGGGAAATATGTGTCCATGTCTCCTGACCCTATGGATCTCTTCCAGGAGATGATGATGCACTGGGGGAATTCTTAAACTGCATCAAGACCCAAAGGATTTTGTGCAAAGAAGGGTCTTCCTGCTCTCCCTTGGTACAAGTGGGTCTGAAAAACGGGTGGGAATGTTTGTAATCTTGGCCTGATCCCCACAGACAGGAGCTCTGGGAGCAGCATCCCAGTTCTCCGTGGCCAAACTCCTCCCTGGCAGGGACAGGGCAGCCAACTTCATTCCAAGGGTCAGCCTGGTGTTGGATTTCAGCTCCAGGTGGGGAAGTTGGCCCTAAAATGACTCCTCTGTGTGTTCACAGCCAATGCAGCGAGTCAGCAGCTCCAAACTGGCTCCTCAGCAGGTTCTGGGGGACATTCCCAAGGACGACACTCCTGCAGAGGCCACGCGGGGCTGGGACACTCTGGGATGTCACACCCGGGGTGGAGTGGCCAGTGGGTGGCTGGGATGGAAGAGGGCGAGCAAGAAATGCAAGGAATTTGGGGGGGACTCATCCCTGAATGAGCACAGGAACAAATCTGGGATGGGTGGTACTGGGAAATGTCCCTTCTTGAGGACATCTGTCCATTAAGCCATTTGTGTTCCTGCTGAGGAGAACCTTGGTCAGGGATTGAGAGGGTCAGGACACCTTTAACCATGTCCCTAAAGCAGGAATTCCTGCTCCAGGTGGTCTCCCAGATGGACTTTCAGGATGGAGACAGAAGTGATCAACCCTGGGGTCAACCATTCCCTGAAAACTCCTTGCTTGGCACTGGAAGGAACCAGTGGTTCTTCCCTGTTGGCACTTCCCAGCCCTGAGGGTTTTGGAAAAGGGTCGAAACACCCGGAAAGGAAATATTTGGGGGGCTCAGCTGCAGGATGAACCAGATCCAGGTGGTTTTGTTGTGTCCTCAGAGGCTGCTCAGGTTTCTTCTGCTTTGCTGTGCCAAAAAAAAAAATAAAAAATGGGAATGGTGGCAGGAGAAGGGAGAAGTGGTGACTGGGGAGGATGATTCCCAGCAAAGTTGCTGGGGGACATGTCCAGGTCCTGAGAAATATTGGGATGCACATTCCTGTGTAAGGCTGGCCTATAAATTAGAGGCTCCAGAATCCAGCAGGAGAGTCTTCAGGGCAGGATGGAGCCAGGAACTTCCCATGGGATACAGTGGAGTGGGAGCAGTGGGTGTCACAGTCAGGGCTGAGGTGCATCAGGTCTTTTGAGATGTGCCCAGATACCCTGGAGTGACCAAAATTAGGCACAATCCCATTTCCAGAGCCTTCAGAGAAGGTGGGAAATCACAGGAATGCAAGGTTAGGGCCAGCCCAGGCACATTGGAATGATGGTGCAATCCTGCAGATCCATTGGTGTGGGCATTCCCACACTGGAATAAGCTCCTCAGGGAAGTGGTCATGGCACCAAACCTTCCAGAGCTCAAAAAGTTTGGATAGGATGGGATTTTGGGACAATCTGTGCAGGGCCAGGAGTCGGACTTGATCCGTGTGTTCCCTTCCAGCTCCGGATATTTTATGACTCTCCCTGTGAAGATCAGCAGGATTTGGGGTGGGAAATCCCTGGATCTCAAGGCAGGGCTCTCCCACTCCTCAGTCCAAATCCATGGGAATCACAAGGTTCAGGAAGGAGAAACGAAAGGAAAGAAACGAAAACCCCCCCAACAAACCAACACATCCAACGTCACGTTTCCCTGGATAAAACATTTATACATCCATTTGATCTTGGAAATGTAATTACTGCTACTTGTCCATTGATTGCAGCGAGGGGTATTGACCAGCCTGGAGCTCCTGGAGTCCTCATCTGACTCCACTGAGAGTTGTATCCTGGAGAACAAGCCCAGAGCCAACTCTCCTCATGGATCCAGCCCTTTACGGGAATCCCACCTGGATCTGCAGCGCCCCAGGGGGAGAAAATGCCTTTTTTGCCCTCAAAAGGGGTTGTTTTGGTGGTGTTTTTCTTCCAGAGGGTGGTTTATCCCTCTGGGGGATAAATGGATTCATCTCTTTGAGGCAGGAGGGTTTGGGATTGTTTGGAATTGAGGGGTTTGGAATTGAGGGGTTTGGAATTGAGGGGTTTGAAATTGAGCCTCGCAGTGAAGGATTTGGAGCAGATGGTCCTTGTGGGTCTCTCCCAAATCAGGATATTCTGTGATTCCATGAAGGTGATCAGCTGGAATCAGGTCAGGAGTTGGGGTGATGGAGAACATCTGGTAAAATTATGGGATGCCAAGGGAAGAACCCCCTGGAGACCTGGGATTTCCATCCAAGGAAATGCCTTTTGCTCTGGTTCCAAAGGTCTGGGAAACACCAGCATTCCCAAGGTCTTCCCAAGCCCTCAAGGCATCTGGAAATGTGGGAGGATGTGCGTGGGATGGGTCTCTGGCATTTTTGGGGGCAAGTGGAGACCAAAGAGCCTCCCCCCCCATCCCACCACCACCACTTTGGGAAGGTTTGTTCCCATTCTGCTGAGCTGGTTCCACTTGCAGGTGTGAGTTGGCAGAGAAAGCAGGAAAATCACATGAGCAGAAGGTCCTCACTCTCCTCCTCCATCATTTCCCTCGGGATTAGGATGGAAAAACCCAGAGTGGATGCACAAAACCGCCCTCTTTTCTGGTTTTAACCTGGTTTTAAGCCTGGAGTGGGTCAGATCAGCCCCATTTCCACTGGGGAATTGGTTGTAAATTTGTCAAGAAGGGTGTGAAAATTTGTGGTTTTACTTCCAGTGGAGTTTTGTCTCGTCCTTGTCTATTTCTCTGGAAATTCTCCCTGTTTTCAGTGAGAAAATGAAAACTCAAAGCCTCAACTCTCAAGTTTTCTGTAAATGAAAACACTCCCTAAAAAGCCACCAGAGGAAATCAGTCAATTTGTTTTAAACAAAGACACATAAATGTGACCCCTATGAATGGGGTCAGTGGGGTTTGGGCTTTTAAAGACCATCCAAACGCCACTTTTTCAGGAAATTTTAAGTAAATAACTCCATTTCCCAACTGTTTTTCCTTCAAGTGATTTCTGGAGGGTTTGCATCTTTATTTCCCTTTCTCTCTTTTTTTTTTTCTTTTTAAAAACAATCATCTTTTCATTTCATATTTGACCATTAATCTGCCCAAATGCCACAATTAAGGGCCACCAGGTGTGAGGTAACAGCTCCTACAGCAATAATTCCACAAATGGATCCCCGAGGGGAGGTGAAAATCCGGATCTAATATCGGCCACAATTCCGTTTCAGTGGAGATGTAACTGTTTTACAGCCAGGTTGGATCCTGGAAAACAGTGAGGGATCATGAGCTCATTGCTGCTCCATAAATGTAGGATTGGGAAAGGTGGCTGGGATTTTTCTGGCTGGGGATTTTTCGGATTGTGGGAATAGGAACAGGGGTGGTTGTATGGTGATGTTGGGGAATATCATCCAGTCTTTCCTTTTTTAAATCCATGAAAATCTGGTCAGGCCACAAAAATCCTTCCTGGTTATCAGGGAAAGGAAAGGCACAAGGAAAACATCCTAGGGTCAGGTGTGGGATGCTGTGAGTGGGGTTGATTTGGGAAGAGGGAAGGATGCTGAGCTTCAATTCCCGGACCTGAAGACTGGATTCTCTGGGAATTGGGGTTCATCCCTTCCTTGAGTCTGGGCTGCAGGATGCAGCCACCTCTAGTCTCCCAAATCCTGAATTTTCCCCCTCTGAAGCTGCTCCCAAAGCCAGGCAGCTCCCAAAACACAGGGAGTTTTGGGGGTGTGCAGGTCTCCAGGACTATTCCTGGTTATCCCCACCTTCTGATCCGAGTTTTACACCTTCTGACCCAAGTCTTGGACGAGCACTTTTTGTTCCCAGGATTCAGAAGGATAAGGAAAGGGTTAAGAAGATTGAGGGCTGCTCAGGGAGGTCTCGGGGTGGAGGGAAGGGCCGTGGGTTAAGGACACCCCGGGGAATTCTGCCTCCAGCCCATTTCCAGAGGCTTTTTCCAAGCCGTGCTTTATTTACCTGCTCAATATCCGAGAGCAATTCCCACTGCAGCCTTAACATTCCACGCTCCAAAGTGCCAACTCCACAAAAACAACGCTCTCCTCTTAAAGGAGCAAATGCCACGACACCCTGCACCGCCCTGGAATTTTTGGGACCCCCCCCAAAAACACCCTTCGAGAATCCCACGGGCTGCACGGAGCATCTGCCTGTGGAATTGCACACGCAGCATCTTTCCACGTGCACAAACAGAGGGAATTTGCACGCTCCGGGATGGATGCGGCAAAGCTTATCCATGGAAGTGCGTGCTGAGCACACACACACGGGACGGGAGGGGATTTTCCTCGGATTCTGCCTGGATGGGGGCTCCAAACTGCTCATCCCGTGCCCTCCTGGCTCTGGAGGTGTCCCTTGGAGGTTATCCGGTATCGGGAAGGAATAGGAGCTGCAGCATCGGAGAGTGAGGGAAAAGCAAAGGACAACACGGGAAAGGGCAGGAAGGTGCAGCCCAGGGCTCTGTGTGTCGGTATCGGGAATTTTAAACAGGGTTTGGGAAGAAAAGGGGCTGGGAAAGCACACCAGGATGAGGAGATGCCAAAGGGTGGAGAGTCCTGGGCAGCACCGTGTCCCCAGCAAAATTCCTGTGAATCCCTGAGGGAATAACAAGGCTCCAAAGCCTTTGCTCAGCCCCGGGGCGTTGCACTAAGGACACAATTCCCAAAGGAGCACTTGAGCCGCCAGTGTGACACCCCAGCCCTCGATTCCATCCCTTGTGCTCCCGGCTCCTGCGAAATCCCATCTCATCCCCACCGAGGGATGGGGAGTGGGATGGAGGCTCCTGGGCACCTCCAGCTCCTTCAGCCCCAAAGAGGTGCCTTTTCCAGGGAATCAGGCTGTTGCCCAGGGTTTTCCCTGCCCGCTGGTGACAGATGTGCTCCTCTGCCGGCGGCTCCTCGCCTCGTGCCGGGGTGATAAATGGATTTACCCGGCATGAAATTGCTGGCAGCAGCTCGGCCGATCCATCAGCTGCTCCTTGCTCACCACTTTTCAGTTCCCCAGGTGAGCTTGGTATCCATGGCCTTTCCCCGAGGCTCGGAAAGCCCGGGATTGGGGACAGGGCGGGGGGAAAGGAGGAGCTGTGGTCCAAGGAAAACTGGGACATCCTGGTGGGGTTCGCCCCGTGAGCTCCACGGGGATTTCAGACCTGCCAGAAAACAGCTTCACATCCCGGTTTTTAATCCCAGATTTGGGATTTGGAACTCCACTGGGCAACACTCCGGTTGTGGGATGGGTGTTATCCCCTTGGAGAGCGGGATACGACGGGGGGAATCTGCTTTTCCCTCCATCCCTGGGGCTGGAAAAGGGATGATGGAGAAGGACAGTGGGGCTGGGGGGGAAGGCGGGAGGTCAGGGATCCTGCTGGGATCCTGCTGGGAAGCTGCTCCCTGCCCTGTGCTTGGCAGAGCCGGACTCCACGGAGCCTCAGGAATAATGCTTGTCCTGCATTTCCGATGGAAATCCGTCTGCTCCAGAGGAGCCGGCTCGCCTGGTACTTTTCCTGCCGAAGCCTGAATGCTGGGATAGGGAAAATCCTCTCTGGGAAGGTGCTGGGGCTCCAGCCGAGCCTGGGCTGGAATTCCTCATGGCATAGGGAAGGACCTCTGGATGTCGGTGCCGTGTGGGCATTGATCTGGATTTGGAGGGAAGACATTTATTCAAAGGAAAAATTTGGAAAGGGAGGCTTGGATGGGGCTCTGAGCAACCTGATTTAGTGAAGGTGTCCCTGCCCATGGAAGAGTGGATTGGATGTCCTTTGAGGTCCCTTCCCAAACCATTCCATGAGCTCCTGGGCCAAGGAATTCCCCAAATCCCCGCCTGGCTATGAGCAAAGACCCTCTGGATGAGGTTTAAGCCCAGCTGGGCTGCTCTGCCACCTCACAGGAGCATCCTGGTGCCTCAGCAAGGGTCTTCCTGGTGGGAATATCCCCTGGATGCTGCACCCACACAAACACTGCTCAGGACCCATCAATAATTCCGGATCTACGGGAGCATCTGTGTGGGCTGGGCAGAGTAATGGATGGGAAAAGCCAGTTCACAGAGGGAAAAAGGAATAAAAATGGAAGGAAAAATCAATGGGCAGGATTGGGATGACATCATATCCCCATTATTGTGTCATCAGCTCCCAGCTCCTGATTTATGGCTCGGGGGGATCATTCTCCTCCCACACCAGAGCTCTCATCCAGCAGCTCCCGGGTTAAAAGGCAGGGAATGGGGACATTCCAGACCTTGTGACATCCCTCCTCCTCCCTCAGGTGTTCCCAGAAGGATTTAGGGGCAAACAGTGCTGTTGGTTCTTCACTATTTTCCTTTTCCCCTTTGGGGATGAGTTTTGCTCAGGGATTTCCAAGTCTGTGATAATTTCTTTGCTTTAACCATATTTTCATCATTTTCCTTTAATTCTGGGGAGGAAAACATGGAAAGAAGAGTCAAAATCCCTTTGAACAGCCAGATCTTCAGTGCAGGGATCAAAACCCCTCTTTCCAATTTTCTGATGCATCATCTGTCCTGATATCAGGATAGAAATTCAGCTGGTTGAGTTTCCCACTTTCCCAAACTCTTTTCCATCCCTTTCTGTTGAGTTTTGGGGGAGATGACACCGGGATAACCCAACTCCTGCAGTGTTTCACCATGGATAGGGAATGGAAAAGGCCATGGTGAAGGGAAAAGACCATTTCCAGCTGCACTTTTCTCTTAAACCACAGGAATAACCCCCTTGGCCTCGACCTGATTTAAACAAAAGATAAAAAAATACATAAAAGAAATTAGTCAGGATAAAGCAAACACGCCCCAAATTGGGTAATTAAGGAATCCAGGTCTCTGTAGGAACATTAACTGAGCAGCATTCCACACATATGGCAATTTTTAATGGCTCTTCCAGCACTTTAATATGCACTTTAATATATCTGTGTTCTCCAGCAGCAGGGCCTGGGCAGGGAGGCTGATTTGGGCTCAGCAGGGATTAAATGATCCGGTTTTATCACAGAAAAACCACCTCCCACCCCTGGATGTGGGGATCAGAGGTGAGGAGGGGCAGCAGGAGCCCCCCTGTGCCTCAGTTTCTCCCTCTGGAGAACAAACACAGGAGATTTCGGGGCTCTGTCCAGGGGCCAAACCAACCACACATGGAAAAGCCAAGTTTTCCTGCAGGGCTGAGTTGAATCCAAGTGAAACCCTCCCAATCCCACATCCTTGCAAGCCACAAATCCTCCTCCTTGGTTTTTTCCTGAGCTTGGAGACACCCTCCTATCCCAACCTGCTGTGGGAACAGGCGCTCCCAGTCCTCCCAGTCCCACCAGTTGTTATTCATTTTTGAGCTTTGCCAGGCATCGACTCAGTGGTTTTCCTCACATTCCAGGCCACGGGAACAGCTCTCCTGCCTCCCTGGGAAATCCTGGATCCGTTATCTGATCCCTAAACCTCAGCAATTCCAGGCTGCAGCAGCTGAGGCCGAACGAACTCATCGCTCCTGGCTTCCTCCAGGGCTGGGCAGCATCCAGATGTGCAGGGCTCAGCGTACAGCTGTGCTGGATTTGGTATCCAGCTGTGCCAGGCTCCGGATTCCCATGTAGAGCTCAGCACCCAGATGTGCTGGATTCATTATCCAGCTGTGCCAGGCTCTTCATTCCTGTGAGGGACTCAGCATCAGAACTAGACCCCACATCATCCAGATGTGCAGAGCTCCAGATCCAGCTGTGCCAGAGCCATATCCAGCTGTGCAAGGCTGCTCCTCCCTGTGTAGGACACATCCCCAGCCCAGCTCAGCATCCAGCTGTGCAGCATCCAGCTGTGCAGAGCACCGGGGCACAGCATGGAGCTCACACTGGATTGCCCTGGAGCATCCCAGCCTTGTGAGGGAATGGGCTTGGATTTATTTTGGACATTTTTTGGACATCCCCTCTAAGGAAGGACTCCAGGGAGAGGCAGAGATGATCCACAGCCGGTGCCTGACAGCAGGGATTTGCTCCAGGGAAAGGGCAGGGGAAATTTTGGCAGGGTAGAGATATTCCATCACCGAGATATCATCGGGCTGAGATCTTTCCTCAGGGAATTTCTCCTCAGCAAAACATTTCCAAGGAGCGTTTTCGTGCCTGGAAGAAACAGTCACCTGCGTGTTACGGTGGGTGGAAGTTTGGTTTTCCTTCAAAAAGCTGGAATATTCAGACCCCAGCTGAGCTGGTGGCCGGAGGTGGCAGGTGCCACCAGCCTGTCCTGCCACGTGGCTCCGGAGGTGGGAATTTCCCCAGGGCTCGGCAGCACAAGGTTACGGATTCCGTGATTTTTAATGAATGCCATTGACTCAGAGCGTGTTGGGAAAGGGGAGGGTTGGGAACGGGAAATTGTCCCTTGGAGGGACAAACCCTGACAACCTTGTCATCCCCAATTAGCGGGTAATTACCTCCATGACGTACATCTTTATTAATCCAATTAATAGAGCGGGTGGCGTGACCTCGGCAGATCCGCTGACTCAGGGCTCTGCCCGCCAGGAGAGGGTGGAGGAAGGAGTGAATTCCTCCTCTCCCAACTCCTCTTCCTCACTAATTTCACCCTTTCATTCCTCATTTCCATCCATCCGCCTTCTCATCTGTTTGTCTTCTTAACTCATCCATCTTCCGACAATTTTTAGGGAGAAATAACTCCACCACAAGGTGTTTATCCCAAATAATGGCCATCCAGGATATGGGAGTATCTCCCAGCTTGGAGTGTTGAGCTCATTCCCAGTGACACCTTTAGAGGTCTCAGTGTACAAAGCTTCCCTGGATGGGGAAAAGCTTGGGATAGATGGAGAAATAGATGGATGGATGGATGGATCAATGGAAGGATAGAGGTGGGTGGATATATGGATAGATAGGCTGATAGGGAGATGGATGGATGGATGGATGGATGGATGGATGGATGGATGGATGGATGGATGGATGGGTTTACTGATGGATAATAGATGGATAAACAAGGAGGTGGGGATGTGGAGAGATAACTCCACATGATGATCGAGGTGAATTAATAAATGGATGAGTGGATATTGATGGAGCTGAAGGAAATGGATTGATGATGTGTGTGGGACCAGGTATCCCATGGGAAGAGCTGGACAGACTGAAGGGTCACTGGAAGGCCACGTGCAGGTCGGGACACAGTGAAATCCATTCTCCAAGCCATACCTCTGGTGAGGTATCCCAGGATGGACGGAGGTGCTTCCAGCACATCCCATGGACTTGGTGCACCGTGTTCACCTCCCCCTTCCAAAGCCAGAAGGGATAAATCCCAAATTGGGATCCTCCTTTTCATGCAAGGGGGCTGCTGGTCTCCCCAGAGAGACCACACTCCGAATATCCCACATCCCCAAGGCCTCCACCTGGGATGGGAATTGCTGCCGGGACTAACCAGGAAGAACAGGAGCAGGGAGAAAGCAGAGTGAGCTTAGTGGTTTTTTTTTCCCAACTCTCTTGTGGAGCGACCTCTCCTCTGTCTTTCCCCACAGATGGAGCCTCAATTAAATTCGGAAATACATTTTTTAATAGGACTTTCACCTCAGCTCCCTCCCGGGCTATTAAAGCCATTATGGCAGAGTTAAGTAAAGAAGCAGCGATGGGTTGAGAGCCCCTGGTGCTGTCAGCACATGTTTATGGCCCAGGCAAGGTTTGCTTTATTAAAGATTCAGGAGCCATTTCCCAACGCCTCACTCCTGTCCTTCCCATTAAAGACCGGCCCCCGGGAAAGGAGGCCCTTTGTGACTGCAGGGAAAAAGAGGAGATGGGGAAAAAAAACCAGGATGAGTTTGTTGATGGGGCATGGCAGGAGTTGCTCCATGGGTGGGGAGAAGGAGGGAAGAGGGAGGGAAGGGAGATGCACCTCTGGGTGCTGCAGATAAAGGTATTCCCATATCCTGAAAGTTTTATTTGCTCCTGGTTTCCAGGAGTTGAGCAGGATCCTGGCAGGTCATGGAGTCAAGGGCAAATCCCTGCCACGCAGGTTTCCCAGGGAAGCTGTGGATGCTCCATCCCTGGAAGTGTTCAAGGATGAGTTGGATGGAGCTCTGAGCAAACTGGGATAATGGAAGGTGTCCCTGCCCATGGAAAGGGGTGGGAATAAGATGAATTTTAAGGTCCCTCCCATCCCAAAGCGTTCTATGATTCTCTCCAGCCACGCAGAGTGAGGTGACACCAACTGGGCTTCCCTTGGGACCCCCACGGAGCACCAGGACCTTCAAATCCCCTTTTCCCCATGGAATGACCTCCTTGCTCCCTAACATGACCCTCTGGCTCCACAGGTCCTCTCACCATGACCTTCCCTCACTGCAGCACAGATTCCTCGCCCTCTTTGCTTGGTGGAGATCCAGACTCTTCTCCCAGTGGATCCTGCAGTTCAGGAAAGTCCCACCTCGGGACCAACATCCTCCCCCGTCCTTATCCGGACTCCAGAGCACAAACCCTTTTTTCTCTATGGAAAAGATGGCATGTGGGATCAAAGGATGTTCCCTTTCCATTCCTTGGGTCAGGTCTAACCTGCTTCCACACAGGAAGGTGGTCAAGCACTTCCCAGGGATGGGATAAGGTGGGATAAGGGGTTATCCACATCCATGATGTTTGTCCCTGGTGGGAAACAGCTGAGGGTGACAGGCCCTGGGCACAGGCAGCTCTTCTCCCAGGAACACTTTTCCCAACATTCTCGGGCACAATCCAGGCAAATTCTGGATCAAGAGCTTATGCGGGAGCCCCAGCACCTCGACCCACGTGACATCCAAGGGTGGGCAGAGGACACAACTGGGGGTAACTGGTGACAATTTGGGATTCGAGCACCATCCCACCCTGTGCTGGGGTGGCTCGGGGTGTACAAGGGCTGGCCGGGATGTGGGAAGCAGGATCCAGCACGGACCAACTCTGCCCTCTAGTGCAACTCTACCTGGTGACATCCCTTGCGAGGCCACACAGAAGGGATTTTGTACCTCCAAGCAGAGTCAAAAGGGACCTTGCGCCAAGAGAGGACTTTAGACCAAGAGGGGACCTTGGAAATCTCATAGAAAACCTTGGGAAAGCTTTCAGGATCAACCCAAGGGAACCAGCCCCGCTCTTCAGCCCCAAAGGGGGATGAGACCCAGCTTGTGGATGCAGGACGGGCGCTCCCAGTGCTTCCAGAAAGATTCCACCCCTTCCTTTCCGGGCTGCTTGGAGTTTGCTCCGAGCTCAGGGTGTTTCAGCCCAGAGGATGCTGCCCTGCAATGCCCGGCATCGCTCCTTGCCCGCTTCCCCCAGCAGGATTTAGGGATTAAATCCACTTTTTTATGGTTTGGGGCGTCCTGGTGCCCAAAGCACCCCGGGGACCCCTGTGCCCACCCTGGGGGGGTCTCTGTGGGCAGAGGAAGGTGCTGGGGGCGTTGCACGGGGCGCTGCTGCCATCCAGTGGCATCCATCTCTCGGGCTGGACAGGAGGAGGGAAGCGGGAATCCCGCTCCGTACGGAGCACATGGATCTGAGGATGACACCTCCCGTGGGATGGAGCGAGCGCTGGAGAAGGGATCACACACAGCATTCCCGGGGCAGCAGAAATCCTGCTCGGCCCCATCCTCCTCCTGAGACGATCCCACCGATCTGCTCCTGGACCGGGAATGTTTGGAAGCAGCACCAGGATCGTGATCCTTGTGATGAATTCCAGACTGGGAGAGCAGTTTGCAGGGCAATCCTGTCAACCCAGGAACCACTTTTCCCTCTGTTTTCCCCCTGTTGTCCCCAAGGATGGGCAGTGACACCTCCAGATCCATTTGGGGTCACGGTGCCAACAAACCACGAAGGGACAAAGTCCAGACCCCACGGGCACCTTTTCCTCTTGGATTAAGGGAACTGTTGTGTAATTCATGAAGGAGAAAAATCAAAACCTCTTCCCACCATGCTGGGTGATCCGTGGGCTGGGAGATTTTATTATTGGTGTGACTCTCCAAAAGGAGGAAAATTCAACCTCAAAGGCAGGAAATGTGGTTGGATCCCTGTGGGTTTGGTGGGGTCTCCACGATGGGGTTTCCAGCATGTTCCCTGTCTCAACAGCCCTAGAAATCATCAGGGATTTAAAAAAAAAAAAACAAAAAACCCCCAAAATTCTCTTTGCATCTCTGCTCATAAGATGCCCCTCAGAGCTTCACAAACTGGTCCCAGTCCAGGATTCCCAAATGTTCCTCAATTCCTGAGCCCTCCTGGAGCTCCTCTCTGCAGGGACAGAGAGACCTCAAGTTCTTGGTTACTGTAAAATCATTTTTACACCTTTTTTTTGTGTGTGTTTTCTACCCATTTTGGCCCCCACCAGCAGAATCCTCCAGGACCCCTTCACCTCCTGGTCAAGCTGGAGAAGACAAGCATGGAAAGATCCAGCTCCACGGATTTCAGCAGAGGGAAGGAACACCAGGATCTTGCTGATGGAGCTCCCAACTCATCTAAGAACGTGTCAGAAGAGGGGGAGGTGATCCCAGCTCCAGAGTCACGAGTTTTCCACATCCCAACGTGGGTGGGAAAAGGATCCACTGCAGCAGGAATTGCTGTGGGTGGGTGGCTTCAAAAACCTGGTTGGGGCTGAGTACAGGAGGTCTGATGAAAGGGAAAACATCTTAATTTATAAATTCAAATTAAAATCTGTATTTGTAAATTATGTCCAAAATTATGTCAGATGCTGTTTTAGGCCTGGCTTGGAAGAGGGGAGGAAAAGGCTCCCCCCAGCCTTTCATAAATAAACCCAGTTTTAAAAGCCCTGACCTTGGTTTCTTCCCATTTAAGGGGTTTAAATCCACTCCTGTGTCTCCAAAGGGGACTTACTGTGTCCTTTCTCCTGGGGGATTCCCTGAGTGAGGGGTCCAGCCCCAAATCCATGGGCTTGGTCGTCCTCCCAGGATGGTGGGATCCAGTGAAACAGATTCCCAAGGGAAAACAGGGAGTCCCAGGTCATGGCTTTGGTATTTACCAGCTACCAAGGAGCTCTTCCAGCATAAATTCCCTTCCAAAAACAGTGGGTTTGGAAATCCTTTATGGATACCCAAAAACCACCCAGATCAAAACACGTTGTGTGAAGCAGAATGACCTTCTTGGCCAGTTTCCTTCATTTTTTTTTCCAGGAAAAAAGGCCCCCTGGGGATCCAACCTGCTCCTCCCTTGCCACGTTACTTCCATGAAACTCATGTGACAAAGCCTCATCTCCCATTCCAGCAGCCTGGAGATGGAAATGATGGCTCAGCAAGGGTTAATCTGGATGTTTAGGACCTTGGTTTGCCTTGGAGCAGCTTGTTCCAGGTCCAAACATTTTCTCCCAATCTCAACAGCTCCAGATTTACATCAAAACACCCCAAAATTCACCCATTTGGAAGGTCAACCATGGCCTTGTTTCTTCCTGGTGTCTGGTGCACCAAAACCACCTGGAACTCACAACAAAAGCAGTTTTGAATCAGTGCTTTTTAATCCATAAAAGGTGAGAATCCATGTACAAATTAAAAAAAAAACAAACCCATAAAACATTAATTAGGGAAATTATCCAACTCACACAACTCAACCCCTTTGGCAACAAGGGTTGGGTGACGTGGGATTTATTTCTCCTAAATAACATACATCCCCAGCTCGGAGACAGCACATTTAGGAGTGTGGGAAGATGCTGCCAGGGATGTTTTAAGGGCAAGGTGGCCTTTTCCATGACCCTACTCCCTTCCTTGCTGCTCCCACGCCAGGCAGCTGGGAAAATGACGTAGGAATTTTGACTGCACCAGATGGCACCATTATGGATCCATAATCCCATCTGGTGATGTCTCAGTCTATGGAGAGGCCTCTTGGTCAACAACAAAGAGCTGGAAAACCTCCTTTAGCTCGTGGAATCATGGGATGGGTTGGAAAGGGCTTTAAAGACCATCTCATTCCAACGCCCTGCTGTGAGCAGGGACACCTCCCACTCGGAGGTTGCTCCAAGCCCTGCCCAACCTGGCCTTGTTCCTAAGTTTTCCTTAAAGAAAATCAGGATTAAGAGCTTGGCACGTGGGAACTGAGCCACCTAGAAGGAGCCACAACAATCCCCCCCCTCACCCAATGGCTTCTTTAAACCAGAAACTCTTCAAAACTCCAAAAATACAACCCCTTGTCTCTCCGAAGGGTATTTTATCCCTACCAAGATCATCCAAGCACCGAAGGCCAGACAGCTCTTTAGCCTTCAGAAAAATAATGCACAAGGCAGAAATGGGATGGAGGAAATTTTGCCAATATATCTAAGCGTGGATTCGGAGCCTCCCAGCATTCCCAGGACAATTAGGAAGATGCATGGATGCATCAGCCCAGCTCGGGCACGAGTGCTGACAGCAGTGTTAGGGTATTAGCAACGTGTGCAAGATCCAAGAGGAGCACAAATTTAGTAGTTTAATAATCTGGAGGAGTTATCTTCCTGGAATTTTAATCTCCTAGCAGGAGGAAAAAAAAAAGAAAAAAAAAAAGGGCTCTCAGCTATTAATCTACTCACATAATATTTAGGGCAATCCACCTCTACTGATTAAAAAAGCGAGACAACAAATGCACGTTTAAGTCTTTCCCTTTTCTTCCAAAGAAGCCGATTGTGCAGCTGGGCTGGATTTGCTGAGCCAGCCTGGGGGTTCCTTCAAAAAAACCACCCCAAAAGCACTACAAAAAAATGGTCAAACCATCCTAAATTTAAGCCATTTCACTGGGACATCCCTAAGTGGGAGACGCACATGTCTGTGCTGGATCCCATGTTGGGATCACCACGAGTCATTGATGCCCGTGCTGTCCCCTCTCCCAAAAAAAAGGGGAGTCCAAGGGGGAGCTGCTGAAGGATTCAGCTCTGCCAGCAGCTCTCCATGAGTGGGGTCATCTTTTCTTGCAGAGAAAGCCCAGGAGATGCCAAAGAAGTTACAGCTTTTGCTTTAATGGCCGGGGCTGGGTTTGGCTGCTCCGAGCACACGACACAAACCAGTCCCTGCTTCAGACCAAAGCTCCCCCCGACCCCTCAACAGCAACAAAAATAATTCAAAATGAAGAATAAACCAATGTTTTCCCCTTGCTGAGGAAGGAGGAGCTGGGATGTGGAGGATTCCAGTGCTGTGCATCGCTCACCTCTTCCAAGAGGATCCTTTCCTTGGACAGGGGGGTCCTTGAAGTGCCAACACCAGCACAGGCCACTGGAGCTTCCAAGGGTTCCTGGGCAGCCAGTCCTGGAGCTGGAGGGACACAACCAAGCCCTTTCAGTACATGGCTTCGTTGTCCCCCACGGCAGTGAAGGGGACACCACTGTAGGTGCTCTTCTTGCTCCTCTTGCTCTTCTTGCTCCACACCAGCAGCGTGGAGCTCTTGCTGTTCATCAGGCTCTTCCTGCTGTTCTCCTTGTTGCTCTTGAGCATCCCGCTGCCCGACGACATTCCCACCGCCTTCTTGTCCACCTGCTCGGGAAAAGGGCGGGGAGAAGAACGTGAAGCAGCCGGGAATGAGATGCTGAGGTTTCCCAGGGAAGGGTCGGGATGGGACTCACGGCTTTGGGTCCCTCGGAGCCGTGCAGGGTGATGACTCCAATGTCCACCCCTTCGTCCCCCGTGCTCTTGAGGAGCTGCACGACCTCGGCGTGCTTGGACCACCTGCAGTCCTTGCTGTTGACAGAGATGATGTAGTCGCCCTCCTTCAGCCCGGCTTCCTGCAGGGAAAGGGGGAAAACGCACCTCTTTGAGCTCATGGATCGTCATGGAATTGTGGAAGGGATTGGAAGGGACCTTAAAGATCATCCTGACCTTCCCCAAGCCCTTGTCCAATCTGGCCTTGGATACTTCCAGGGATGGGAAGCTACAGCTTCTCTGGAATTCCATCCCAGGTCCTCGCTACCCTCCCAGCCATGAATTCCTTCCTGATGTCCCATCTAACCCTATGTCAGTGGGACGCCATTCCCTGTGTCCTGTCCCTCCATCCCTTATCCAAACTCCCTCTCTTGGAGCCCCTTTAGGCACTGGAAGGGGGGTCTAAAGTCTCCCTGGATCCTTCCCTTCTCCAGGCTTCAGGACCTGGAGAGGGGAGAGAACTGTGGTCCTGATAATGGACCATAAATGGTCTTTGTGAACATTTTGGTGTCCCAAAAAGGGATTTGATCCTGCTGCTATGGAGAGTGTTGTTACAGGGGTGGTGGGCTCTGGATGGCTGGGTCGATGCTGAGGGAGTTGGGCATCCCACCAGGATTATCCAGGATCTTCTGCCAGAGAAAAAGCTGCCCCTGATACACCACAAAGCCCCTACAGGGAATTTTCAGAGAGAAATCCTGTTTTTCAGCCTGGCCACTGTCACATCCCAAAATGAGGGACAAGGGAGCAGGGTGGGCACCCAGTAGTTAAAAACTCAGCAAACCTCCATATTTTTTCCTCAGCTATTTCCTAAAAATTCCTCTCAATTGCTCCCTGACACCCCCTTGCAAACCCCAGGCTGAGATCTGGCAGGGATGAGCCTCCACCTCAGCTCACCAATGCAATTCTAAGACCTAAATCCGCCTGGTTTTCCCCAAAAAACACCTCACTTCCAGCATCCCCTTGGGAATAGCAAGAACCTGGGATACTCACGGCAGCACATCCCCCTGGGATGACACCAGCAATGAGGACAGGGGAGTCTCCTCGGAGTGTGAACCCAAATCCATTCTCCCCCCTCCTCAGGTGGACTCTCCGTGCTGGATACCACTTGTTTTTGGCCGAGAAAACGGACAGGGGCCCCTGGAATGAGGCAGAAACATGGAAAGCACCCTTTTGGTGCAAGAACAACTCCCCTGGGAATGTGCAGCCTTACAAAATATCCACTTCCAGGGATGGAGAGGGGGCAGAGGAAGGAATTCTGTGTTTTGCAGGGAAAAAAACCAACATCACCCAAGGAAGGATGAGGGGTTTTATCACTGTCTGGATCTGGGGGATGGAACAGCTGGGGTGGTCCAGGAGCTGTGGGAGGAGGTGGGATAGCACAATGCTTCAGGGTCAGCTTCTCCCCAGATCTTTCCTATTTTCCTGTCTTTTTCCTACTTTTCTATTCCCACAGGAGCAGGATATACCTGCCTGCCTTGGGGCTGTCCAAGATGCACAATGTCCCTTGGGGTGCCCAGGGACTGGGGACAGCACAGCCACATAGGACAGAACCCCTGAACTTCAGTCCTGAATCCCTGTCCTGCTTCCCAGGACCCTGTAAAGCTAAAAAGCATCGGGATACAGCTCCAGCAGGGTTTTCCTGGTGCCTCCAGGAAAATCCTTCCTCTCAAGGATCCCTGGGGGTCCTTTTTTGGTTAAACCCACCCAAAATGCCTGTGCCAGCTCCCCTGTGCACCAGAGGAGCTTTGGGATCCATTCAGGTCTCACAGAGATGGATCTGTGCCCTCCTGCACGGATCCTTCCCCCCTTGGAAAGTTGCCTGAGACAGGGAGAAGGTGAAGGCAGGAAGGAAACCAGGCAAGCAGAGCATGCAGGGGAGGAGGAGGGGCTGTCTGATCCCTCGGGAGACGCTCCATCCCAAAGCCATACGTACCAGCCTGTGGAAAAGGTCGGTCACCTTCACCTGGGAGAAGTTGGGGGGTTTTATCTCGGGCTTCTGGTGCGTTTTGGCTGGTGGTGGGGACAGAAAAAGCACAGACAGAGGGTGACCTCGGGGAGCAGGGGCAGCTGCTGTGACCACGACCTGCCCAAGCATCTGCCACCCCCCCGCCCTCTTCAAACCCTCAAATCCTGGAATGGTTTGGAACACAAAGATCATCCAGTTCCACGGGCAGGGAATCCCACGCCACGGAGTTTGCCCACCCCATGTAACCAAATCCCCTCTCCAGCTGCACCCCCCTCCCCAAAAATAAACCCCACTCACGACGGATGTCCGGGGCATCTCCCGTCTCAAAAAAATCCTCCTCGTGGTCGATCTCCGAGTATTTGCTCAGGGAGCGTTTGTGGGCGAAGGAAAGGACTTCCTGCAGGATGTCCATCTTCCTCAGGATCTTGCACAAGCCGTGGATCCTCATGGCCTCCTCGTGCTTCATGATGGCTTTTTTCAGATGAGCTTTGCCTGCGAGGGAGCAGAGAGAGCTGAGCCCCGGCGGAGCAGCTCCGCCGCCGTTCCCGCCCGGCTTCCCACGGGTGGGAGCAGCTTCCCGGGGCTGTGACACCCCGACGTGGCTCAGGGACAGCCCAGTCACGTTCGACGTGCTCCAAACGGGGTCGGTGCCAGCCCTGAGCTGGAGCCCCCGATGTAGGGCTGGGAAGGGACCTTGAAGGGTGACCTACTTCACTCCCCTGGCGCCGGAGCCGGCAGATGTTCCTGAAAACCGCCCCCGAAGTCCCTCCTAAAAGCTTAACCTCAATCTCCTCTGCAAATTAACTTCCCTCCCTGGCATCCCCCGGGAGCGGGGAACGCGGAGAACGACCGAGCCCCGTCCTCCTGGAACAGCCCCGGGGAAGATGCAACGCGTCTCCTTGTTTTTCCAGGCTGAGCCAAGACTTCTCCTTTGCCCCGCGGGTCCCGCTCTCCATCCTCTTCATCCTCCTCTCAACTTGCCTTCCACGGGTTTCCACCCTCGGGAGAAGGACGTGGCAGGAAAACAGCCAGAAGAGGTGAAATCATGGTAACCCACAGATATCAAGGCAAACATCTCCTCTGCCAGAGACTGCAACCAAGGCACCCGTATCCAAGGCTAAACTCCCAAAAAAAGCTCTCCCCGTGTGTGTACACGTAGCATGGAAACACGTGTGCCGGTGGCGTTGCGCGTTCAGGACACACGGTGGCAACAGAATCCAGGGATTTGCCGCGGGTTTGCTCCAGACCCCCGAGGATCGCAGCCAAGGGGAGGTAAAATTGAGGAAAGGACTTTAAAGATCAACCAGTGCCACGGGGAGGGATAAATTCCACTATCCCAGATTGCTCCAACCCCTTCCAGGGATGGGGAGTTCACAGTCTTTCCGGGTTTCTTCCTTTCTTTTACACCAAAACGAAGCGGAGGGTGCTGTCTGCACATCCATTTTTCACCAGCTGAGGTTGAACAGACCCCATTCCCACCAGGAAGAGCAGGAAAAGCTGGAAGACCCGATGCAAACCCACAGCTGAGGGTGTTGGGGTGGTGTCACCCCATCACTCTGATTTTTGGGCTCATTCTGGGGGTCCTCCACCTCCCACCTCCAGCAGGAAGATCTGGCTGAGCAGCCCAAAGGACTTGGGAGGTGCCAAACTCATTCCTGGTGGGATCTGTCTCCTTCCATGCACCGCAAGGAAGGGAACCAGGAGGTGACACCCCCAAAACCAGGGTGCTGAGCTTGCTCCCTGCCTGGGGAGGGGCTGCCAAGCACGACTTCAGCTGAATAAGCAGCGTCCTGTTTTTCTCCTGGAGCTGAAAATCCGCATGGGAGGAAGTTCTTGTCTCCCAAGCTTTTGGATGCAGCTAAAAAAGCCACCCCCTCAAGCATCTGCTGTGTCTTGTTGTCGAGCCAAGTCAGCAGCCTAAACCCAAGACAAGCCCAAACCAGGGAGCTTCCAGGATCTCCATGTCCCTATGGATTTCTCCATGAGAAATCAGAACACCTGGAGGTTTTACCTGGAGGTCAAGGTTGGCAGGAGAGGTTGGTACAAACACCACAAGTTGGTCCTCAACACCCTCAAGGTCACTGTGATGCTTTCCTGCCTTCCCAGCAAAGCTTGTTTTCCAAGAAATCCCCTCCCCAAAGTGTCTTTGCACGGAGAGACCCTCCCCAAAATCCATCCCAAGCCTTTGTGGGGACCATTCTGACACGAGAAGGGTTCTGGAGGGTCTCACTGCAGGAATTGGGGGCTTTGCTCACCCAGCCTCCTCCTCTCCTCGGGATCCTGCAGGAGCACACGGAGTGATGGTCCCTCTGGAATGGTGACATGGAACTGCAGAAAAGCCTTTTCCTGCTCTGGCAGCTCCGATTCCGATGGCACTGTGGGAAGGAAAAGGGTGGGGATGGGCTTAGAGAGGGGCCAGGCCCCCTTGGCAGGGGGGACAAGGAAGCCACAGGCAGGTTTAGGTGGCCCCAAGAACTTTCAGCAGCACCTTCCAAACACAGCCTGTGACCACCAAGACATCCCTGATGGGCACAGGGATGAGTTATCCTGAAATCTGCACCAGGAGTTGGAGTCAAGGGCAGGATTTGTCCTGGGAATGGCACCATGTCTGGCTCTTTTGCCTCCCTCCTTCCTTTGCTCCAAGCTGGAAGCAGGAATGGAAACAGAGACCTCTTGGTTTTCCCCACTTGGAGGTGGAGGCAAATCAGGAAACTAAATCAGAGGCTCCTGGAATGGTTTGGACTGGAAGGGACCTCTGAAGATCATGGAATTCCACCCCCCCTGCCATGGGCAGGGACACCTTCCACTATCCCAGGTGGCTCCAAGCCCTGTCCAACCTGGCCTTGGACACTTCCAGGGATGGGGCAGCCACAACTTCTGTGGGAATTCCATTCCAGTCCCTCACCAGCCTCACAGCCAAGAATTCCTTCCCAAATCCCATCTAACCCTGGGAAGCCATTCCCCTTGTCCTGTCCCTCCATCCTTTGTCCCAAGTCCCTCTCCAGCTCTCCTGGAGCCCCTTTAGGCTCTGGAAAGGGCTCTAAGGTCCCCCTGGATCCTTCTCTTCTCCAGGTGAACATTCCCAGCTCTCCCAGCCTGTCACGTGGGAACAGGGCAGATTAAAGTTTAATTAATTAATTTGGGATCTGAGCCCTCCCTGCTGTTCCTGGGACCCCTGCAGAGGCAGAGAGCTCACAGTGTAACCAAGGGGGTCTTTCCTTGGAGAAATGGAGATGGATCCAGCTCCCAAAGGCTCTCCAAGCCCCACGCTGGGCTTTTCAAACCCTGATTTCCAGCCAAAGCTGTTCCTAATCCCTTTTGGCCCACAGGGATCTCAGGGTTGCTGCTTCCCTGGGCACAGAGTGTGCTAAGAAGCAACTCAGAAAATTCCAGGAGCTTTGTTGGTGCAAACAGAGGATCCCAAAGCCTGGTGAGCAGCCTGGCATTGGCCTCCAGTGGGAACTGGCAGCTCCAGGGCTGGCTCTCCCTGTGCCAGCTCTTGCCATGTCAGCATCCCTGAGGGATTAACTCCTCCTCAGGAGTTTATTGCCAGCTGGTCATGGAAGCAAAAGATTTGTTATTCTGACACAGGGGTCAGGGAGAGGCAGCAAGATCCCCAGAGCAGGCAAAAAGCATTCCCAAATCACCCATCTCCTGCACATTCCTGCTTCCTTCGGTGCCTTGTGGATACCAAAGAGCCTCCAAATTTTCGGGGAAAGGCTCTCCCTGTGCTTTGCAACCCCATCCAAACCCATCTCCACCAGCAGCCTCTCCTGATTGTGTCTCCAAGCTGCTCCAGCCCCACAGTATCCGACTCTCCCCACACGGCAGCAGGAATTTGGGGCAGGCTCTGGAGAGGGGGAGGGTGCCAGGACAGCCTGGCAGCCACTGGTGTCACCAGCACAGCACTGCTTTTGGCAGCCAGCCCTCCAAAGGTCACAGTGCCCATCTGCTGCCCACCCCCACACCTTCTGCTGGACCCAAAAATTGCCTCTAGGGTGTCGGCGATGGCACATCCTGCATCCACACTCCAGAGGATTCCATGGAGACACGCCAGCCATGTGGGCACTGCTGCCAGCACCACACCACCCTGACATTCCCAGGACAACCACCCACGAGGCTGGACACCAAATTTAAGGTGTTCTGGGGGTTATTTTTCATTTTTGAGACCCCCAGCTGGTCCAAAACAAAGAGGAGGTGCCTCCAAGGATGGTGGGCTGTGTGGCCAGCAGGAAGGTGACCCCCTATTCACCCACCCAGCCCCAAAAGGGACACCAGGTGACATCCCCACAGCACCTTTTTGCTCCCCTTCCCAGGACTTTTCCCTGCGGAAACCAGAAATATGGGAGAAATCCGAATTGCTGAGTCAGTAAAGAAGATCCACATCCAGAGCATCCCAAAACCTTGAGGTTTTGTGTCCACCTACCCTGTTCATGCCTCCCACCGCCTCTTTTTTGGCAATCCCTTCCTATATTCCAGGCTACCACATGGAAGCAGCCCTTGGTTGAGCAGGAAGCTCATTCCCAGCTGGAATACTCACCGGGACAGTCACAGAGGGCGATGGCAGCGAAATAGTGGGAAAGGGCTTTGAAATGCTCCGACTTCACATGGACCATGGTGATCCAAGAGAAGGGAACATAATCCTTCACGTGGGGCTGGGTCATGGTCTGGTGCACCAGGGAATACACATCTTCCACCTGTGAGGAGACACGAGGTGCAGGATCATCCATCGGGAGACGCTGACGGCAGGGTGTCCTTTCCTGAGGTGACATCCCACCAAATCGCCTCCTCTCCCAAATCCTCACCTTTGCTGCTTCCTGAGCGAGCTGCAGCCGGGCCAGGAAGTCATTCTGGGAACACAGCAAGGTCATCTTCTCAAAGACACACTCCTGGACCTGGGCGACCATGAGCCGCACCAGCATGTTCAGGGAGGCGCCGCTCATATCCAGGCTGGGAGCGTTGGAGAAGTTCTCCTTCAAGTAGTTAAAGGCACCTGCAGGAGGGAGAAGCTCCTGGTGGCCACTGGGCTCGTGAGCAGGAGGAGCAGACTTTTGGATCATGCAGCTTTTGGAAGCGGGAGAAGAGACAACTCGGCCCTCACATCCAACATCTCACCACGAACACTGGGTGAGAACATCAGGGGTCCATCCAAAGCTTTCTCCTCCTGCTGATCCCAGCCCCGGGGTCCCACTCTTTCCATGGCTGCTCCACGGATGGATCAGCACCTCTCCTCTCCCCACACGGACCCCCCCTGATGCCACGTGGGAAGGGAGAACCCTTTGTGTTGCAGTTCCCGACCCACCGCAGCGGCACCTCGTGATCCCTCGGATCCCTCTTTGCTCCCTCCCCTTCCCGCACTCCTGGGGATTATTCCCAGCCCAGGGACACGCTGCCTGTGGAAGGGGAAGGAGGAGATGGGGAAGGAGGGAAGCCACGTACCAGCTGCCTGCTGGAAGGCATCGATGGCGCGGTTGAGGCCCGGCAGCGCCGCGCGGTCCTGCCGCGCCCCGATCTGGGTGTGCAGGGCTCCCAGGTTGAAGAGGACGCTGCCCTTCTCGAAGGCCAGTGCCCGCTGGTGGGATGGCACCCCCGTCAGGGAATCGTACCTGGACAAGGGAAGAGCCAACAGCTGCCCACGCCACGCTCGGCGTCCCCAAAGTTGTCCCTGCCCAGCTTGGAACTGGATGATCTCCGAGGTGGCTCCCAAGACAAACCGCCCCGTGATCCTACAGCCCATGGAAGCAGGAACAGCCACCATTCAACATTCAAGTGTTTCTCCCTAATTAAGCCACCCTAAGGAACAGCAGATCCCGGTGTTTGCCCGTCCCGGTTTCGCCGATCCAACGATCCCGTTGAGGGGGTTTGATCCCCAATTCCCTCCCCGCCCGCAGCGTTCCAGTTGGGATTGGGAAAGTGCACCAACCAGTGGAAGAAAACACCCAGGGTTTTGGTGGGAGGGAAGAAGCGGCTGTCGAGGAAGTGGAGCTGGTTGTAATATTCCATGAGGAGCTCCAGCCCGGCTTCGTTGCGGCTCGGGGTGCGCATCGCCTGTGGAATGGGAGAGGAGACTTGGGAATGGGAATAGTGCCCAGGAACAGGCTGAGAGGCTCAAAGACAGCTTGGGAGAGCTGGGAATGTCCAGCCTGGAGAAGAGAAGGATCCAGGGAGACCTTAGAGCACCTTCCAGAGCCTAAAGGGGCTCCAGGAGAGCTGGAGAGGGACTCGGGACAAGGGATGGAGGGACAGGACACAGGGAATGGCTTCCCACTGCCAGAGGGTTGGATGGGATGTTGGGACGGAATTGTTGGCTGGGAGGGTGGTGAGGGGCTGGAATGGAATTCCCACAGAAGTTGTGGCTGCCCCATCCCTAGAAATATTCCAGGCCAGGTTGGATGGGGCTTGGAGCAACCTGGGATAGTGGGATTTGTCCCTGCCCACAGGGAACTTGATAATCATTATGATCCCTTATAAATATAGGGAAAAAATAGAACTTTTTAATGTATCTATATATATTTATGGATTACGAATATACAGGGATGAAACAGGATTTTTTCCTCCTTTTCCAGATTGCTTTATATTCCCTCTTCTCCAAGGCCCAGCTGGAAAAAGAGCAGTTGTTGAGCCTTTCTGGGAGTGAACTAATATTCCCAAACAATAATGATTCCAGGGAAACTTTTACTGCTGCTCATTTGTGGGTTAACAGGGCGTCAAGGACAGGGAAAATAAACCACAGAGTCTGGAATGTTTTTGGACATCTAAACCAAAGCCAGAGTGGGAATTCTGCTCCCCAAGACACAAGGAAAAGTGGAAAGTTTGGAGAAGGGATGAAGGGACACCCTGGAGTAAAATGTGGCACCTCCAAGGGATGATCCTGGACTTTGCAATCCAAGGAACACCGACCTGGCGCAGCTCCATGAACTCCTTGATTTCTTTTTCAAACAGGACACTTTCCTCTCCATAGTGTTCACTGATGAAATCCTGGATGGAAAAACAGGAGAAAAGAACTCCAAGTGACCCTCCAGATCCAGATTTTTATGATTTAAAGGGTGACTTCGGGTAATTTTCTAGGAGAAATTTGCCAGCTCTGCCCACAGGGAAAACTGCACCGGGGAAAACCATCTCTTCCCAGTCTCTCCAGCATCTCCAGACCCTCATCTCCCATTTTCCCATGTTTTAAGCCCAGTTCTTCCTCATGAAATTTAATTTTTGGAGATGTTTTCCAGCTGCTTCAGCACCTGAAACCCTGACACTCACCTTCAGTGGTACCAGCAAATCCAGCTCCTTTGTCTCCTTCAGGCCCAAAGGGATCATGGGGACACTGATGGATTCACTGGAAAAAGAAAACAACCTGTTTGGTGCTTGGAAAATCCTGGAAAATCCCTGTGTGTCAGGGATTAAAAGGAAGCAGCTCTTTGCCCTGGGCTTGTGCTGCTCCTGCTAAAGGGTAAGAAGGATGCTCTTCCCAAAATAATTTGGGAATGGCAGTGCAAGAGGAGAGGTGCAAAGAGAACCTGAAAACATCACTCTTATTCCTCCAGCTTCTGCTTTTCATGGAGTCATGGAATGGTTTGGGTTGGAAGAGACTTTAAGGATCATCTCATTCCACGGGCAGGGACAGCTCCCACTATCCCAGGTTGCTCCAGCCTGGCCTTGGACATTCCAGGGATGGGGAATCCTGTGCCAGGGCCTCCCCACCCTCACAGGGAAGAATTTCTTCCCAATATCCCAATCTAAACCCCCACGTTTCAGTGTGTATTCCCCAAAAATTTGGCAGAGAGTGAGATGGGAGGGGGGTCAGGCTGGAACAAATCCCCAGTCCAGGTTTGCACAACAGGCCCCTCTCATTATTCCCCAAAATCCCTGATAACTCATTAGGACATCACTCATTAAGGAGGAAATAAAGGCAAAGGAAGTTACAAAATCCAGGGGAACAGGGCAGGGATTTTGCTCCCACATTTCCACGTGTTCCTACGGAACAAACAGCTCCAAGAACTACAATTAGTGCAGGAAAACCATCACTGCTCCTTCCCTAACAAGGTTTCCACTTGGATCCAAAGCCTGGAGCAAACAAAGGGGGTTTTGTTTGGCCTGGGCAGGATTTGGGGTTGTTGCTGCTCTTGTTTTCTTTTCAAACCAGGGCAAAGAAGATTGGAAAAGCCAAATATCCCTGAGAGAGAATGTTGGGGAGGATGCAGGAACCCCAGTTTTAGTGCAGAAGAAGGAGGAATACCCAGGAATACATTCAGACTGAAAAAGACCCTCTGAGTGCAGCAAACTCCAAAGGGTGGTGGAGATCTGGGTTTCCTGGGATTTCTCTCCATGTGATCCCGAAGGAATCCTGCACCCAGATCATCCTATTCCTGCATTCAGTGCAGGAACCTGCAGGATGGAATCTGATGTTCTTCTGGCCTTTGCATCCCTCTGTCACCAGGGGCACAGAAATCCTTCCCATGTGCTGGGAAAAGCATGTGGATGGACATGGAATCATGGAATGGTTTGGGTGGGAAGGGGCTTTAAAGATGATCCCATTCCAACCTCCTGCCATGGGCAGGGGCACTTCCCACGATCCCAGGGTGATCCGAGTCCCATCCAACGTGGCCTTGGACATTTCCAGGGATGGAGCACCCACAGCTTCTCTGGGAATTCCAGCCCAGCCCCTCCCCACCCTCCCAGCCAACAATTCCTTCCCAATATCCCACCTAAAGCTCCCATATTTCAGTTTGAAGCCATTCCCTGTGTCCTGTCCCTCCATCCCTTGTCCCAAATCCCTCCCCAGCTCTCCTGGAGCCCCTTTAGGCTCTGCAAGGTGCTCCAAGCTCTCCCTGGATCCTTCCTTTTTCCAGGCTGAACATTCCCAGCTCTCCCAGCCTCAATCCCTCCATGGGATGCTCAGAAAGGGGAACATCACAAGGGAAGATGGTTATTCCTGCCCTATTCCTCATCCTTTGGGACAGGAGAGCCCTAAGGATTCTCCATCCCTCCATCCATCCCTCCATCCATCCCTCCATCCATCCATCCATCCATCCATCCCTCCCTCCATCCATCCACCCCCAACATCTCAACATCTGCTCAGAAAATCCATTGATTTTTCTCTCCTTCCAGCTCCAGAGGGGAAACACTGATATTCCCATGAGGAAAAACCATTCCATTCCCACTCCCAGGCCCTTCTCTGTTGTCCACCCCCACCTCCTGCTCCTTTCCAGAGGGTCAAACCCAGTGAAGATCAGGATTGTCCGGGCGGGAAGAAAAGCAAAAATCAAATTATAAGAAGAACGATGGATTCCCAAGGGAGCAAAGGGCTCTTCCCACATTCCCAGGGGAATACCTGTCATTCTGATACACATCCATGCTGCTGTTGAGCTCTTCCAGCTCCTCCTTCAGGAGCTGCAGGTTGGAGTTGACGTAGCTCAGCTCCAGGGCCACCGTCTCCTTCACCTTGTGGTTACTGGTGGCCCTGGAAGACAAATCCCATGGGATCAAACTCCCCATCATTTCATCCCTGTCTTTGCTGGTTGTGTTGAGGAAACAGGGATTGATATCCAGGGGTGGAGCATCATGGGATTCCATCCAAACCTTCCCACAGAATTGTGTTGCTGGTTCTGTGCATGACCATGGAATGGTTTGGGTTGGAAGGGACTCGGGAAAGTCATGGAATTCCAACCCCCTGCCATGGGAAGAGACACCTTCCACTATCCCAGGGTGATCCAAGCCCTGTCCAACGTGGCCTTGGACACTTCCAGGCATGGAGCAGCCACAGCTTCTCTGGGAATTCCATCCCAGTCCCTCCCCACCCTCCCAGCCAAGAATTCCTTTCCCATATCCCATCTAACCCTCTGGCAATGGGAAGCCATTCCCTGTGTCCTGTCCCTCCATCCCTTGTCCCAAGTCCCTCTCCAGCTCTCCTGAAGCCCCTTCAGGCTCTGGAATGTTCTCCAAGGTCTCCTTGGATCCTTCTGTTCTCCAAGTGAACACCCCCAGCTCTCCCAGCCTTTCAGAACCAGGGAATTCTTGCTCTTCCAAAGCATCCAACACCCCTGTGCTGTCGAGGCTGAGACCAATCAAAGCTCCTTCCAGTGTCACATCCAGATATTTCTGCTCCAGAGCAACCCTTCCCTTTCCCATCCCTGCTCCCACCTCCAGCACAGCTTCACTTCTGGCTGTGAACACTCCAAGTGCTTCCTTATCCCAGGACAAAAAAAAAGAAAAAAAAAAGCCCTTTATGGTTGGATTTGAGGAGGAAAAACTTATTTTTAGGTGCAAACGACCCTTGTGGGAGAGAAGGGAGTCACTGAGCTCCTCCAGGAGGGATGAATCCAGCCCTCCCTTCCCTGCTCCACGTGTCAGGGGATGTAAACACCAGGGATTGATTCCAGCTGCAGGACAAGCTCCCAGCCTGATTAAACATTCCTTATCTGCTCCGGAGGAAAACAGGGAGAGAGAACCCAGAGCTGACAAGGNACCCAAAAAAAAAAAAAAAAAGAAAAAAAAAAAGCCCTTTATGGTTGGATTTGAGGAGGAAAAACTTATTTTTAGGTGCAAACAACCCTTGTGGGAGAGAAGGGAGTCACTGAACTCCTCCAGGAGGGATGAATCCAGCCCTCCCTTCCCTGCTCCACGTGTCAGGGGATGTAAACACCAGGGATTGATTCCAGCTGCAGGACAAGCTCCCAGCCTGATTAAACATTCCTTATCTGCTCCGGAGGAAAACAGGGAGAGAGAACCCAGAGCTGACAGGGGGCTCCAGGGAAAACACCACATCCATGAGCTCTGCTTCCCAGACCACTTTCCTCCAGCTTTTCCAGAGCATGTTGCCTTGGATTTGGGTTTTTTTTTTGTGGATTGCATCCCTCTGGAGTGTTGCCCTGCCCTGGCCCAGGGCAGCAGGAGGAGTGTTTTCCTTGTAAAATCTGCTGGTTCAGTGTTTCCTCCTCCCTCCCTCCCTTTTCCTGGGATTTCCCAAGAGCAATGAATTATTCTTTAAATTCTAAGCAAAACCACAGCAGGTCCAAAGATCCCCAAAGATTCCATTTAAACGTCCTTCAGCATTCCTGCAATGCCTCAGGCAGTAGCACCACACTTTTCCCATAAAAACCAGGATTTAGTCCCTATAAACCAGGTTTTAGTCCTTGTTTTAGTCCCCCACTCACCACAACACCCCCAGATCCCACACAAACATCGTCCAATATGGATTAAAGAGGGTTTTCCCTTCTGGCTCCCAGTTGGAAAGAAAATATTCTGGCTGTCGGGAGCCACTTTATCATTTTCCAGGTGTCTTGGTATAGTTTCCAGGAGGATTTGCTCCATGATCTTCCCTGGAATTTGTGTCCAGGATAAGGTTTTAAAGCCCAATGTAGTTTTGGGTCAGTTTGCAGTGAGTGCAGTAAAGAATCATGGAATGGTTTGGGTGGGAAGGGGCTTTAAAGGTGATCCCATTCCAACCCCCTGCCATGGGAAGAGACACCTCCCACTATCCCAGGGTGATCCAAGTCCCATCCAACGTAGCCTTGGACACTTCCAGGGATGAAGCAGCCACAGCTTCTCTGGGAATTCCATCCCAGTCCCTCCCCACCCTCCCAGCCAACAATTCCTTCCCAATATCCCACCTAAAGCTCCCATATTTCAGTTTGAAGCCATTCCCTGTGTCCTGTCCCTCCATCCCTTGTCCCAAGTCCCTCCCCAGCTCTCCTGGAGCCCCTTTAGGCTCTGGAATGTGCTCCAAGATCTCCCTGGATCCTTCCCTTCTCCAGGCTGGACATTCCCAGCTCTCCCAACCTCAATCCAGAGCAGAGGAGCTCCAGCCCTTGGAGCATCTCCACATCCTTATGTTGGGATCCCAGAGCTGGATTCAGGATTCCAGGTGGGCTCTCACCTGAGTGGGACAGAGGGGCAGAATTCCCCCCATGATTCCCAGGATCCCGTGGTTTCCTGGGATGTGAACACACCCACAGCTCATGTTGAGCTTCTCATCCATCAACAATCCCAAACCAAGGGCACAGGATCCCTCAGGGAGGAATTTTAGGGAAGCACTCAGCCCTTTCCCTGAGGAAACCTGTGCTCCCTGTCCCAGCTCCCATCTCCATAGGGAGCCTCCATGTATCCACCACCCTTCCCACTGCAATTCCCAGCCCTTTCCCGACCCCAAACAAACAATTCCTGATTTATCTGATTTCTATTCCAACCTGATTTATTGGTTTTACTCCCCTCAGCCCCAAACCTGAACAAGAAAGGAAAAGGTTTCCACGGCCTTTTCCCATTTATTTACCCAACAGGGATTTTTTTTCCCAACACTCCATCCATGGCAACTTTTCCAGGGAAAGCCACAGAGATGCTGAGCACAACAGCTCAGGAAATTTTTTTTTTCAAGCATTGGGGTTATTTTTTATTAATTTTGGAGGTGAAAACCTCAGAAAACTCAACTACAAATTCTGCCCCAGACTGGACAACCCAGAACATTCTTCCACTTTCCTGGACAGATCCAAGGAATTTTATCCATGCAATTCAAGCCTGGAATTTTTAAGCAACAACCTTTAGACTTGCAACATAATCCCAGCCTTTTATATTTAATTTCCCCCCCAAATTTCCCACGTTTCATAAACCTGGAGCACCGGAATTCCCAGAAATCCACATTATTACTCAGCTGCCAAGTGGACTCGTGGGAGGGAGGAAAAGTGGCTGCTCCAAAGGACACACAAACTGCTGAGCCAGCAAAAAAAAAAAACATAAAAAGAGGAGCCCCATCAGTGCATTTTCCCCTGGCTGGATAATTAAGATGAGCTTTGCATCCCAGTTTTCCTCCCTCCCCTTCCCACAGCTCCAATTCCTGCTGTTTGCACCAAACCCAGGCACGTTTTTGCTGAGCCAGCACAATTCCCTGTGGTCTTTTTTTTTTTTGGAAATATAATAAAAGGGGCAGCACATGTTGGAATTTCATGGCTTTATTTTCCCTAATTAGATGAGACACAGCAGTGGGAGAAGAGGGATGGAATTCACCTCCCTCAGGAAGCTTTGTTGTCTTTATGCACCAGGAAAACACCTTTTTTTTGGGTGGATTAATTATTATCCCCTTAAATCATTCAAGTCCAGAAGTGGAAAGTCAATTTTACTTCATTTGGGACCAAGAAAAATCAACAAATTGGCAAAATATGCTCAAAAAAAAGTATTTAAGGGCAGGATTCTGGTATTTTCCTACATTAAAGGCTCCAACATATTGCAGAAAAATTAAATGCAGACAAGAGATGCTAAAAAAGGTCATTTTGGGGTTGAAAAAAGAGAAAACAGATGCAAAAAAAAAATTGTGTGATGGCACCACAAACACACCAAAGGAAAAGACATCAATGCTGTGCTGGAATCCAAGAGGCACGGAAAGGTGCCAATGTTTCCACCATCCCAAAAATCCTCTTCCAACAGGGAGAAGAGCCACCATTGGAAAAGATATTCCTGAATTTGCAGGTTCTGCTCTGGTGGAAATGCAGGGATGGGGATTTTTGGAAGCAGAACGGGTTTGGGTTGGAAGTTGGGCAAGATTTCTTTGCTGGAAGGGTCTGGATGGGGTGGAATCACAATTCCTGCAGGGATTGAAAAGGTGTGGATGTGGCACTTGGGGACACGGGGCAGTGGTGGCCTTGGAAGTGCTGGGAACGGGGTGGATTTGATCTTAAAGGGCTTTTCCAACCTCAGTGGGTTTATGATTCTAAAGCTGGATTTCATGGAATGGTTTGGGATGGAAGGAACTTTGAGATGATCCAGTTCCACCCCCCTGCCATGGGCAGGGACAGCTCCCACTATCCCAGGATGATCCAAGCCCCATCCAACCTGACCCTGGACACTTCCAGGGATGGGGCAGCCACAGTTTCTCTGGAAAATCCAAGCCAGGGTCTCCCAGGGAAGAATT
>WEIV01023721.1:261243-280132 GCA_013390005.1 Calyptomena viridis
ATTTAAGGGCAGGATTCTGGTATTTTCCTACATTAAAGGCTCCAACATATTGCAGAAAAATTAAATGCAGACAAGAGATGCTAAAAAAGGTCATTTTGGGGTTGAAAAAAGAGAAAACAGATGCAAAAAAAAAATTGTGTGATGGCACCACAAACACACCAAAGGAAAAGACATCAATGCTGTGCTGGAATCCAAGAGGCAGGGAAAGGTGCCAATGTTTCCACCATCCCAAAAATCCTCTTCCAACAGGGAGAAGAGCCACCATTGGAAAAGATATTCCTGAATTTGCAGGTTCTGCTCTGGTGGAAATGGGAATTTTTGGAAGCAAAAGGGGTTTGGGTTGGAAGTTGGACAAGATTTCTTTGCTGGAAGGGTCTGGATGGGGTGGAATCACAATTCCTGCAGGGATTGAAAAGGTGTGGATGTGGCACTTGGGGACACGGGGCAGTGGTGGCCTTGGAAGTGCTGGGAACGGGGTGGATTTGATCTTAAAGGGCTTTTCCAACCTCAGTGGGTTTATGATTCTAAAGCTGGATTTCATGGAATGGTTTGGGATGGAAGGAACTTCGAGATGATCCAGTTCCATCCCCCTGCCATGGGCAGGGACAGCTCCCACTATCCCAGGATGATCCAAGCCCCATCCAACCTGCCCTTGGACACTTCCAGGGATGGGGCAGCCACAGTTTCTCTGGAAAATCCAAGCAAGGGTCTCCCAGGGAAGAATTTCTTCCCAATATCCCATCTAACCCTCTGGCAGTGGGAAGCCATTCCCTGTGTCCTGTCCCTCCATCCCTTGTCCCAAATCCCTCTCCAGCTCTCCTGGAGCCCATTTAAACTCTGGAATGTGCATCCTTCTCTTCTCCAGGCTGGACATTCCCAGCTCTTCCAACCTGTCTCCAGCCCTTGGAGCATCTCCATGGCCTCCTTTGGATTCGCTCCACCAGGATCACGAGGCCGGAGCTCTGCAATCCAAACCCAATCCCATTCCCACCATTCCACCTGCTCACATCCTGCTTTGTAACAGTCTCCCAGGATTCCCAAATGACATTTTTTAATTAAAATGCAGCAATACTTCACCAAAGGGAGAGCAGGAATTCCTGGGATCAACCTTCGAAAAGGGAAGACCGAGCAAACCCCAACCACAGCCACGGAAGTGGCTCCTGGATATCAGAGCACATTCCCATCCTGGAGTGAATTCCTGAGGGGACCAGGACTCACCTGAAGAGGTTTTCTGCCCCTGCCCTCATCCTCATCTCCTTGTTGATCTGCTGGTTGATCCGGGCCCGCCGGTGTTGGAGTTTGCTCCGCTGGGTTTGGGCCAAGGGGTCACAGCCCTGCTGGGAGAGAAGGGCAGGATCTCACCAAAAACCACATTTTTTGGGGGTAAAAGTGGCACTTTCAGACCCCTGACATCATGGAATGGTCCGAGCTGGAAAGAATCTTCCCCAGCATTGAGTTCCAACCCTGTGCCGTGGGCAGGGACACCTTCCACTATCCCAGGGTGATCCTAGCCCCATCCAATGTGGCCTTGGACACTTCCAGGGATGGGGCAGCCACAGCTTCTCTGGGAATTCCATCCCAGTCCCTCCCCCCCCTCCCAGCCAACAATTCCTTCCCAATATCCCACCTAAAGCTCCCGTATTTCAGTTTGAAGCCATTCCCTGTGTCCTGTCCCTCCATCCCTTGTCCCAAGTCCCTCTCCAGCTCTCCTGGAGCCCATTTAAACTCTGGAATGTGCTCCAAGCTCTCCCTGGATCCTTCCCTTCTCCAGGGGAACATTCCCAGCTCTCCCAGCCTCAATCCAGAGCAGAGGGGCTCCAGCCCTTGGAGCATCTCCGTGGCCTCCTCTGGATTCACTCCACCATCTCCACATGCTTTTGTTGGGATCCCAGAGCTGCATTCAGGATTCCAGGTGGGCTCTCACCCGAGTGGAGCAGAGGGGCAGAATTCCCCCCTCTCCTGCTGTGGGATGAGCCCAGGACACGGGGGATTTCTGGGATGTGACCACACATCACATCTGGGGATGTGACCCCCAGACCTTCCCCTGCACTTAAAATAAATATTTTCTTACCCCCCCCCCCACATTCCTCACAATTGTTTTTCCCTAAACCCTTCCCAAACACAACCACAAACAGGAGCTACAAATCCCTTTTCCAGGGTTTCCCACCCTCAGGACACAAAAACAAGACCCAAGGAGCTGGAGATGAGCTCGGCACAACCCTGGAGCTCAGGGGTAGATGTGATCCCGTGGCTCCCAGCGCTCCCATTCCCAGCAAACAATGGGATATGGAGCCCTGGGAGTCAGGAGTTCACGGGGGTGAACACGAAGCACTAAATTGATTCCATCCCTTCCTCGGCTCCAACTCCAGACAGGGAAACACATCTAATCCCTGACTTCTGGAAAGAGCAGACAGCAATATCCCTGTGCCTCCCAGGGCCAGGAGGTTATTATGGGATGCTCCAGGGAATGAGGTTGCCACAGGGAGTGGCTCCAAATCCAGGGCCGCAAAAGCTCTTCCCAAGCGGAGATGATTCCCATTGTTCCAAAGAAAGGTTTCGATGGATAAAATGAGCCACTGAAAGCCCCTTGGATACAAAAACCAGGGAAGGCAGAAGGGTGGGAAGTTTGGGAAGGCAGAAGGATGGGAAGTTGGAGAGGATGGAGACTCCAGAGGCTGCAAGACATGGAAAGATCTATCCAGGAATCATGGAATGGTTTGGGTTGGAAGAGATTTAAAGATCTCATTCCAATGCCTTGCTGTGGGAAAGGACAACTTCCACCACTCCAGGCTGCTCCAAGCCCAATCCAACCTGGCCTGGAACACTTCCAGGGATGAGGCAGCCACAGCTTCTCTGGGAAACTTGTTCCAAGGCCTCTCCACCCTCCCAGGAAGAATATTTTCCCAATATCCAATCTAAACATACAAAGATCTTTCATAGAAATTCCACAAAGCCACTTTTTCACCCTTTTCCTTCCCTTAGAAAACACACCAATCCTGTTTCCCACTTTTTTCCCCTCCACCACTGCTGAGGGACCCCTTGGCTCCACAGCCAAGAGACTCCACAGAATTCCAACACTTCCCGCTCTCATCCCGTCCAAAACACCCTCTTGGCTTTGTTCCATGTAGAGATACCCATGGGATTCACCAGCTCCCACCTCATCCTCCAGGATGGGTCACAACACTCCCAAATCCAACAAGAAACTCTGCCCGGAGAAGCTGTGGCTGCTCCATCCCTGGAATTATCCAAGGGATAATGGATGGGGCTTGGAGCCACCTGGGATAGTGGAAGGTGTCCCTGCCCATGGCAGGGGATGGAATGAGGCTCTTCCAACCCAAACCATTCCATGATCCTGTGGGACACTTGGTTACCTCTCCAGAAAACACTGGAAAAAAATCACTTTTTGTGGATTTGAGCTTCCTTAAAATTAATTCCTCATATTGGAGGTGCACCAAGGGCTTCTCCCTTTAAAAAGGATCCAGGATTGACATTGGGATTGTCCTTTAAGTGGAAGATTGGAGCTCCTAATTGGAAATTGAGGAATTAGAGTCACTCCATCTGGTCCCTAAATCCGTAGGTTTAGTGCTCCAAGGTAATCCATGAATTCCATGAAATCACTAAAGGAACGGGAAGCACAAGATCCAAATTATTCTGGAAAAAGTGGAGTGGGATGTTAAGGAAAACACCCCAATAACTGCCCAAATCTTGGGTCTGAAAGGAGAAAAACCAGGAAAAGTTGATCCAGAAATGCCACTTCTGGATTTTCCCTGGGGGAATCCACCCATCCTGCCAACACTGCTGGGAAAAAATCCAGAAATCAGAGGGAAAAGGGAAAGGATGAGGAATTCCAGCCACAAATCCTAAGAAAGGACTGGATTTCTCCAGCTGGGATATCACTGAACACAATCCTGGGAAGAAAATCCATCCATGGTGCAGATGGAGCCCGAGATGGGCACAAGTGTTTCTTTTAATTAATTAATTAGAGGTTGATTACAATCATTGTGCCTTCAATGCTGTTCTTCCTACAGAAAATATTAAGCCTGAACTTCCAAGTGCAGGTTAAGGAGGGAAAAGGGGACAAAGGAAAAGGTGCTTATTAAAATTTCAAGGATTACGGACGAGACCCAGAGAGAAGCAAGACAAAAAATATGGAAATATACCCAAATTTATGCAAATGAGGCAGAGCAGAACCACAGAAACCCATCCAAAACTCGACAGCCTCAGCAGCAACTCCTGGAAGTGGAATTTTCTGTGTCTGAAGCTCTTCCTGCAGGAAATTTCACCTTGGAGTCCTCTCTACTTCTGGAAAATTCCCTTTCGCTTCCAAGGAATATTGAGCTGTTGGGAGAGGTTTTTCTCCTTGTTTGAACAGTGTGTCCTCAACCAGATTTAATGAGGCATCAATTCCCATCCAGGCTCCCAATCCAACAGCAAAAAGGGATTGGAATGTCAGGGATTGGAGCACCTGATGGAAAACCAAAGCCTTGGTGGGTCAGGATTTTGTGGGATCTCCCCACGCCTTTCCTCATCCTTTAGGAAGTTGATGAAGTGCAGGAAATCCTGGGATTGCAGCAGTTCCCCCCTCGAGAGGATCTGCTGTGCTCCCAAAACATTCCTGGCTGGCATGGAAAAATATAAACATCATTCCAAGATGGGGAAAAATCCATCCCAGTTTTTGGGATGATGGGACTTTACGACGTTGGAGTGAGAAGGAAATTCGGCTCCAGGAGGAGGGAAAGCACCAACATCAGTCAAAAAAAGGCCACATTTAAATCAAAATATATTCAAAATTAAATAAGAGAGTCAAGAGCGGAGCGTGTCCATCTTCCAACAGCTTTTATCCAAAGGATCCCCAAGTTTTTCCTGCTTAAATTACAACAAAAGCTCAAAACCACAGCAGGAGTTTACAAAGTAAATGGTGATGGATTTAAACCAAATTTACAGAAGGGAATAGGGGGGGAAATCCACCCAAAATCCAGCGTTAGGTTATAAAATGGATTTTTATTTCCTTAATTCTTCTTGGCATAAGCTCAGGTCACCCCTGTCAGGGCAGGAGAAGAAGGTTTTAGGGGCACCTGGGGACACCCCAAAAATGTCAAGTTGGGTCTTCAAGAAGTTTCCAGGTGGAAAACGAGATTTTTCCTTGCTTTTACCATGGAAAACGAGCTCATAACTCTTCCATAAATTGTGTAGGAGCCAGGGAAGAGCCATGGAAATGAAGGTGTGGGATCATAAAGGTGTGACCAGCCCTGAATTTGTCACCTCTGACAAAGCAGGGCCAAGAGTTGGATTCCATGATCCTCACGAGTCCCTTCCAACCGGCCATATTCCATGATTTTCTTGGAGCCAAGCTGTTTATGCCCAGAAAAACCAGGCAAAATCCCACTGTGTTGGAGCCTCAGCATGGAAAGGTGACAGTGGGACCAAAAGTCCTCAGACAGAGTCTCCACATGAGGAAAAAAAAATAGGAAGACGACTTTTTCCAGAGGAAAAAATCCCATTTGAAGGACATCAAGGATTTGCCAACTCAATCCCTACCACAGGCAATGACCCTGTTCACTTCCCAACACCTCTCCCAGCTCAGGAGGGGAGTTAAACTGGGAAATTCCACGTTTTCTGGAAGCAAATCCTTAGGGAATGTTTGCCCAGAGTGTACTTGGCACTTCCCATCTCCAGGGAGCACAAGGAGATGGAGCCTGGATGTGACAGGACTCACCCAGAGCATTTTTTGGGATGCCACACCAGCATTCCCAGGACAAACCGAATCCCCTGGAGGAAAAGGTGGAGGCCAGAGATTCCAAAGAGCAAATCCAAGCAGGAAGGGACTCATTTGTGCTCCTTTGTTCCCAGCAGAGCAGCAGCAGCTGGAAGCAAAACTGGAAGGTATGAAGTGATCCAAGGATAACTGTGAGGAGGGAAAACACAATCCTTGGATGTGCTGCTAAAATTACGGACCAGAAGGAAAAGGAGATGCAGATCCAGCTGCTGGAGCTGTATCCCAGCCTGGAGGAACAGGAGCACAGCTGGAATGTTGCTGGGAAAAGCCAGGCATGGATCTCTCCAGAGAAATGAGGAAGGGGTTGGAAGCTGGGAGTTCAGTGACAGCCCCAAATGTTGGAGGAAAAGCTCCTGGAGATACTGGGAGGAGAGCTTGGATCCCTGGATCCCAGGATTCCTGCTGTTGGAGAATGGACCAAGCTGGGCCACTTCCAAGACCACCAGTCTCCAGCAGGATCCATCCCAGCTGGAGAGGCTGGAAAATGCCCACAGAGGAACTAAAGCAGCTCCATGTGCCCATGGATTGGAGACATCCCTAAAATGTCCGTGGCAAGAGGAATTGTGACCAAACTCCACAACTCAAGACCATCCCATTCCAACCCCTGCCATGGGCAGGGACACTTCCCACTATCCCAGGGTGATCCAAGCCCCATCCAACCTGACCTGGAACAATTCCAGGGATGGAGCAGCCACAGATGCTCTGGGAAACCTCTGCCAGGGCGTCACCACCCTCACAGCCAGGAATCCCTTCCCAATATCCCACCTAACCCGCTGGCAGTGGGAAGCCATTCCCTGTGTCCTGTCCCTCCATCCCTTGTCCCAAATCCCTCTCCAGCTCTCCTGGAGCCCCTTTAGGCTCTGGAATGTGCTCCAAGCTCTCCCTGCATCCTTCCCTTCTCCAGGTGAACATTCCCAGCATTCCCAACCTGGCTCCAACTCCTGGAGCATCTCCATGGCCTCCTATGGATTCTCCCCAGCATCTCCACATTCCTCTGCTGTTGAACCTCCATCCATGATCCCACTGATCCCTCCAAGCTTTTCCCAGTAAGCCCAACATCTCCCACTCCAAAAAAAAATCACTTCCAAAATTTATTTTCAAAATGGAAATTTTGAAATGGAAATTCTGAAATTTCAAAATTAATTTCCATCCACTCCGAGCAGCAACAACATTCCCCAAACACACAGTTCTGCCCTCAAAAAAAAAAAAAAAAAAGGGATATTTCCAAGTGCACAATGATCCAGCAGCTGGAAAAGGTGCTGAGGAAACAGGATAACTCTCAGCACCTGCTTTATTCCCAGAACCACGTTGGTTTCCAAGTTATTCTGACAGGATCAGAGCTGGCAGCTGGGATTATTATCCCTCTTTGGAATCCAGCACAGGAGAAGTAGCCAAGTGACCCTGGTTTAGCCACGTTATCCCATGGGATACAGAGCGAAACAAAAAGCAGGGAGAACCACTCCACACACAAAAACAGGCTCTAAAATTCTCCTTTTTCAGGGATTATCAATCATTTCCTTCCCTTTCCAGCCAAAAGAAATAAGGATGGGTTGTTACAAGACAACCAAGAGGTCACAACAAGTGCTGGAAATGTATTTATTCAGAAAATTCCCTGTCAGGGAACTAATCTCAGGAAGCTCCCAGGCTCCAAGCTGGATTTTTGTGGGAGAAATGAGCAGCTAAAACCTCTAAAAGCTTTTATTGAGAATATGGTTACATCACACAGCCCTGTTAACAAATGAGGGGAGGATTAAGGTTTTAAATTTCCCAACCAAGTGCCTTCACTGGTGGTTAATGAGCCCAGAAAAGGAAGGAAAAGCCAAAACAGGGGGTGGAAATAAAAATACAAGGGATTGGAGGTTTTAAAGAACAAAAACTGCAGCTAAAAAGTGAATTTTAGGAGGGTGAAACTGCTCTGGGGGAAGCTCAGGGCACTGTGGGAGTGAGGGAAAGGAGCCAGCAGGAAACAGATGTTAAATCTTCACTTCCACAACATCAAAACTGGGGAAAAAAAGTTAAAAATCAGCATTTCAGGAGCATTCAGGATTCCCTGTAAGGGGGGAAACATGGAGTGGCCTCATCCACAGCTCCTGGTGTCAAGGGGGATAAAAACAACTGCATGGAAAGTTTGTTTTAAATGATAACACCCAAAATTAAATTAATAAGAAATCTAATCAGGTGGCTTGTTGTTTTAATTAAAAAGTAATCATGTTATGACAGAGGCTGTTTATCCCCTGTCAGTTCCCCCTCCAAAATCAATATTTTCCATGGTTTTTTTCTTTTTTTTTTTGTGCTACAGAAAGAAAACACAATAAATTTGGGGAAAAAACCAACCCCACAAGCTCCTGTTAATCTTCCTTTCCAAAGCAGCACCTGCTGTTTAGAAAAGGCTCTGGATCAACTCCGACCTGGTTTAAGGTTGCAACCCCTTGAGCTCCAGATGGAAAAACCAGGCTCAAGTGCCTCGGGATCAGATTGATCCCTGTGCAATCCCAGCCTTCACTCAGGGGAAAAAAAATCCCCTCCAGAGCTTGGTGGAATTTTGCTTTCTCGATTATTTTAGGGTATTTTTTTTGGGGGGGGGGGGGTGTTTTAAGTGTTGGAGGTTTTTTTTGCTTTGCTGAAAAAAAAAGTTTTGGGAATTAGGGATTTGCAGGAAGAGCTGGGATTAGAGGGAGAACTCACAGCTGGTTTATTCCATTGGCAAAATTAACAGGAGACACTTAAATAGCCCCCAAAATCAATGTTTATCCAGGTTTTCTCACACTCCTGGATGCCCAGGAGCAGGAGTTGATTCCCAAGGGATGGCAGGGAGAGTGGAGCAGTGGGATTGGTGGCAGCCTGAGGACAATCCCTGTTGATTTCCCCCTGTTACTAATTAAACAAGTGACGACAGCAGAATTATCAGCCCCATCTCACCCACAGCCAGACCTTCCTGGTGGGAAAATCCCAAGGGAAAAAACTTATCCCCCCCAAAAAACTTATCCCAATAAAATAAGGGACAGGGAGCACCTGGCTGCCCGTCTCCCCACGGGCAGGAAAACCCCCCAAAATTCAGGAGAATTTGGTTCAAATCAACCACTGGGAAGCTCGTGGGTGGAGCCGGCGAAGGAGTTGGGATCCAGGAGCGGAATTTAGGGATGAGGAGCTGCAAGAGGTGCATTTATGGAGGAACAGCCACGATTCCAGCCGCATCCAGCCCTTCCTCAGTGGATTCCTGACCCCCTTGGATGGCCGGGATGCACCTGCACCCCCATTCCCATGGGAATACCCGCCATTCCCATGGGAATACCCCTCGGGGCTCACCTTCCGTGTGCTCCCGCTCTTCGGGCCGGGCAGGAGGACGAGGCCGCTGTCCCTGTGCCCTTCCCTGGCACCATCCAGCTTTTCCTCCTCCGGGGGCATCATCTCCAGGGGCGCAGCATCCACAGGCTGGGAATTGGGGGGTGCCCGGGGCTGGGGGGCCTTGGGGACCCCTCCTGGACTGGCCCTGTTAGACCCCAGACCTGGCCTAGGTGGGGGTTAAACCCCTGCTCTGTCAGGCTGCAAAGCCCCTCCCTGCGCTGAACATCTGGCCAGATGTGAGCCCGCAGCCCTGCAGATCTCCCAGATGGAGAAGGGGGGGGGCGCAAACCCCACAGACCCCCTTTGGGGGTGTCAAACCCCTCCCAAGCCCCCCCAGATGGGGGAAGCCCCCTAAACCCCCCTTACAAAACCACCCTAAATGGGATGGGGGTGTTAAACCCCTCCCCCCAAATCCACCTTGCAGGAGTTACCCGAAATGGGGAGGGGAATTAAAATTCCCTAAACCCCCTCTGGAAGGGGCACCCCAGGTTGGGAGGGGCTTTAAACCCCCCCCAAAACACACTTTAAACTACCCCAGCTTAGGCGGGGGTTTAAACCCCCTTCCCCTTACAGAGACGGACCTAACTCCCCCAAACCCTCCTTGCAGAGTTATCCCGAATCGAAAAGGGGGGTTAAACCCCTAAAAATTCCCCTTGCTGAGCTACCCAGGATGGAGGGAATCCCCCAAAGAGCGGTACCCTAAATTGGGGGGGTGTATAAACTCTCCCAAACTTCCCTCATCAGCTACCCAAGCTGGCGTGGGGGGCTAAACCCCCTTCCCCTACAGAACTACCCTAAAACGGGGGCTCCAAGCCCCCCCAAATCCCCCTTTCCAGGGATGCTCCAGCCAGGGGACCCCCCCAAACTCCCTTAAAGAGCCAAACCCCGCGTCCCTACAAACCCCCGNGGCGCGGGGCATAAGGAGGGCGGGGGGGGCGGGGCGTAGCCCTCCGGCAGCCAATGGGAGAGCGGGACGGCGCTGATGGGCGGCGGCGCTGGCCAATGGGAGAGAAGCGGGGCTGGACCGGAGGGGCCGTCGCCCGTGGCAACGGTGGGAATTAGAACGCGGATGACGTCACTCGAGGGGCGGGGCGTAGAGCCCCGCCCACGGCCGCAGCTGGGCGTGTCCCACATCTGGGGGGCAGATCGGTCCCACCCGCGCACATCTGGGTGATCCCACCCACCACCAGGTGACCACAACCCCCCCCGACCACATCTGGGCGCCCCTCCCGCCTCGCTCCCCACATCTGGGTGGGCGTCCGACCCCACCCCGGCACATCTGGATGACCCCACCTGGAACCGGGCGACCCCCGCCATCCCAGTCACATCTGGATTGGGCCCCTTCGGCCCCTCCCAGGAACATCTGGGCGGGCGTCTGCTCCTACCTCGGACACATCTGGATGACTCCGCCTACGACCAGACACCCCCCCTCCCCAAAATCCTGGGCACATCTGGGCGACTCCACCCCCAGCCAGATGCTGCCCCCCCACCATCCCAAACACATCTGGGCGACCCTACTGACAACGAGGAGCCCCTGTCCCACCGTCCTGGCCACACCTGGGTGTGTGTCACGATATAATGTGGGATACAACATAGAAATAAAAAATATATAAAAATACAAAATAATAGAAAAATATAATATAAAAAATAACGGAAGAAATCAAATCCACTTTATTACTTTTCCCAGGCAAATCCAGGGAAATCCTGCCCCATCTCTGCCCTCTGAGCCGTTGTCACTACAAAAAGTCATCATTTGGGCCATAATGAAGTTAATGAGCCCAGGTTTGAGTGGGATGAATCCCATCCGTGCCAGCAGGGCACAGGGAATTCCGTGCAGATCCGGGTGTTTAAGGATGGGACAAAACTAGCCTGGAACACACTGAATGTTTTATATTTATTTTATAACTGTCAGAATATATTAAACCGTTTCCACCTTTCCCAGACATTTTATTCCTCACTTCAAGGAGGAATGGAGCTTCAAGGATTGTGTGATCCTGGGAAAGAAGTATATTAGGAAGAGTTTTCTCTCCCTGGAATTCCCAATCCAAAAGAAGAATTACTGATTAATCAGGAATAACAAATACTGGGATATTATCCCTGACACATCCCTCAACAGCTCATTGTGTCACCAAATTGTCCAGTTTCAGTCTGGTTTTCCCCATGGATAATCCAGACCCACCTTGTGCTCCATGTTTTCTCGGGATGGAGACATCCCACTTCCATTCCCCAATTCCAAAGAGCATCTACAAAGGCAAAACATATAAAAATACATAAAACTCCTCTTAGTTCTTAAGAGCTTTGCCCCAGGTCGTGTTTGGGCATCTGGAGCTGCTTGGAGCCAGGACAAGTTTTTCCCAGCTCACCCACCTTGCAAATCCCAGAATTTCCCATCATGGATATCCCAGGCCTGGGAAAAACCCTCGCTGAGCATCAGGGCTGAATAAATCTCNAAAATACAAAATAATAGAAAAATATAATATAAAAAATAACGGAAGAAATCAAATCCACTTTATTACTTTTCCCAGGCAAATCCAGGGAAATCCTGCCCCATCTCTGCCCTCTGAGCCGTTGTCACTACAAAAAGTCATCATTTGGGCCATAATGAAGTTAATGAGCCCAGGTTTGAGTGGGATGAATCCCATCCGTGCCAGCAGGGCACAGGGAATTCCGTGCAGATCCGGGTGTTTAAGGATGGGACAAAACTAGCCTGGAACACACTGAATGTTTTATATTTATTTTATAACTGTCAGAATATATTAAACCATTTCCACCTTTCCGAGACATTTTATTCCTCACTGGAGCTTCAAGGATTGTGTGATCCTGGGAAAGAAGTATATTAGGAAGGGTTTTCTCTCCCTGGAATTCCCAATCCAAAAGAAGAATTACTGATTAATCAGGAATAACAAATACTGGGATATTATCCCTGACACATCCCCCAACAGCTCATTGTGTCACCAGATTGTCCAGTCTCAGTCTGGTTTTCCCCATGGATAATCCAGACCCACCTTGTGCTCCACGTTTCCTCGGGATGGAGGCATCCCACTTCCATTCCCCAATTCCAAAGAGCATCTACAAAGGCAAAACATATAAAAATACATAAAACCCCTCTTAATTCTTAAGAGCTTTGCCCCAGGTCATGTTTGGGCATCTGGAGCTGCTTGGAGCCAGGACAAGTTTTTCCCAGCTCACCCACCTTGCAAATCCCAGAATTTCCCATCATGGATATCCCAGGCCTGGGAAAAACCCTCGCTGAGCATCAGGGCTGAATAAATCTCATGGAATCCATGGAAAATGCATGAAAATCAAACACAAACCAGTCCTTGGCTTGGAAAGAGGCGGCCAAGGGCAAACAAGTCCAGGCAGGAATTTGTCCTTCCTTGCTCCCTTCCTGGATCCCATCCCTTGACAACCTTTACTCATCCAGCAAGAAAAGTGGCTTGGATGCATTTTTCCCGGGGTGGAGCGAGTGGGATCAAAGAGGCTTTCCCAAATCCAGCCCTGCCTCCAGGGGTTTCCGCTCCAGCACCTTCCCAAGGGAACACGTGGTCCCGCTGCTCATCCCAGCTTGGGATCTCTGCAGTGCCCCATATCGACCCCAAATCCAGCTTTTTCCTGGAGTTATAGGATGCTTTGGGTCGGAATGGACCTGGAAGGATCCAGTCTAGGAGACAGGGATATTTTCTCCTACCCCAGGTTGCTCCAAGCTCTTTCCGAGCTGGTCTTGGATGCTTCCAGGGAAGGGGCAGCCACAACTTTCTCTGGGAATCCTGTGCCTTCCTGTGAGGGATTCCCTGTGAGGGATTCCTGGGAATCCTGTGCCTTCCACAGGAAGAATCCTGTGGGAATTCTTCCTCACAGGGAAGAATTCCTTCCCAATATCCCATCTAACCCTCTGGCAGTTGGAAGCCATTCCCCTTTATCCTGGCAATCCATCCCTCGTCCCGAGTCCTCCAGGTCTTCTGGAGCCTCTCCTGGAAGGAGCTTTAAGGTCTCTCTGGAACCTTCTCTTCTCCAGGTGAACATCCACAATTTAGGAAAAGCTTTCCTGTTCAAACCCTTTATTTTCCATGTGCATCCATCCCTGTTGTCCCAATGCACCATCCCTTTTCCAGGTGTGTTCCTTCCACCTGGGTGGGGATGGATGAGGATCCCGAGGTTCAGCTGTGATGCCACTATGGGCAGGTGGAAGCAGTAAACTCATTCCATGAATAAGGCTGGAGAGGAGTGGGATGGGGGAGGGCTTTGGGATGAGCATTATGGGATGCAGGAGTCTGTGTCCTGTTGGATTTGAGCTCTGCACCCTGTGTTTGATCCCCAAAAACTCCGACCCTGGGGCTCTGATGGATGAGAGGCAGCTGAGAAAAGATGGATTTGGGGCTGATTTAATTAAGTAATTAAAGAAGGATTATCTTTTCTAAGGTGGGTTTTTCTAAGTTGTTTTTAAGTCAATATTTTTGGCCCCATTCTCCACCTGAGTGACACAAAATATTCCCCAACTTTGGATGTCCTTGCTGAGGAGAAGCAGCTTGAGGGGCTCTTCCCAAATCCACCTTTTGGGATAAAACTTCCTCTCCCAGGGTGCATCTTGGGCTGGGAGCCTCCAATCAGGATGAGGGGGGGCTTTAAATGAGCTTCCTGGAAATGGGAATTTCCCTTAGGGAGCCAGCTGGGGGAGGGGGGAGGTCTTTTCCAGCCTGGATGGGTTTCAGGGATGTTTTCCTGTGCTGAGTGAGCTCGGTCCTACCACCAGCTCCAGGTACTCCCTGCTCAGCAAATATGGGAAAATATGGATGTTTTCCAAGTGTTTTCTACTCCTTGAAAACTTTACAGGATGTTTTGTGGTGCTTTGTCACTTCTCTCCTTGGGAAGTCCTGGTTTGGGACTTAATATCTCACTTTACCTCCTGTCTCTCTGCTGGGCCTGATGATTTTCCATTGTGGTGGAAGCTGGGAATTCCTACACAATTTTGGAGGGAATTTCTACACAAGTTGGGGGGATTTCCTTTTATTTTCAGCTGCAGTTTTATTTTCACCACCTCCAGCATCAACTCGGAGACTGAGCTCAAGGGTTTTCCACTTGCTGGTCTACTTCTTAAGCTGAGCTTAACTTCAGGGCTGAGCTCCTGGGGTTTCCTCTGGGAGCAAATCTGGGATTCCACCAGCCACGTGTCCGTGTTGTTGCAGTGACATCCTTGGGGATTCCACCTCAACATCCCCAAAAAACTGGTGGATGACAGAGCCATGGGGGTCTCGGGGGCCAGTGAGGTGAAGAACAGCAGCAGGTGGGTACCATGGGCATGGCAGGGGGGCTCCAGAATTCCATCATCACGCTGGTTTTACTGGGAATTTCAGCCTCAAAATGGTCAAGCAGAGAAATCCCTCCAAATTTCCTTTTGGGAGCCCATTTTTGGTGCTGCTGGCAGTGAGGGTTGGGCAGTGTGGCATCATGCCAGGGTTTATTTTCCCCACTGAGGGCTTTGCTGTGGGTATTCCCTGCCTGGCTCCAGTGGGATCAGTTTTTCCTTGTCCTCAGGAAGCGGAAGAAGGAGCTGGAAAAGCGGCAGGAGGTGCCAAAAACACCGGGAGCAAAGGTTGTGAAGAAGGAGCTGGAATACACAGGGCAGGTACCAACCATCCCTATCTCGCTTGGGGTGACCCTTGGGACTGTCCCCAAATTTTTATGGACATCAAACTTCCTTCTCCCTTCTCTGTCCTGGTGCAATATCCTGTGTGGAAAAAGGGAAGGAGGAGAAGCCACCCAAGGTCAAGGAGAAGCTCCTGCAGGAAAATCCCATCACCAGGTGAGTCCTTGGCTGGATGGTGGCACCTGGGGACAAGATGGGATCTGCAGGGCTGGGATTCTCGCTCTGGATTCATCCTGGAGTCGTGCATGGGAATGTCATGTCCAACTCTGCTTCCCTTGTGCTGCTTGGATTATCCAAGTGGTTTTTAACAGGGAACAATAAAAGCATGGAGTGACAGGACAATGGGGAATGCCCTTAAGGGAAAGGAGGGAGGGTTGAGATGGGATATTGGGATGAAATTCTTCCCTGGGAGGGTGGTGAGGCCCTGGCACAGGTTTTTCCAGAGAAGCTGTGGCTGCTCCATCCCTGGAAACATCCAAGGCCAGGTTGGATTGGGGCTTGGAGCAACCTGGGATAGTGGAATGTGTCACTCCCCATGGCAAGGGTTGGGTTGGAATTTTAAGGTCCCTTCCAGCCCAGACCATTCCATGATTCTGAAAAATGTGTTCCTTCTGTCTCCTTTTTGGGTAAGAAGCTCTCTGAAGCAGGAGGCAGCACAAGGGGAAGGTCTTGGCTCCAGCCTATGGAATGGGATCCAAGCTCAGGAAGGAGCTGCCTCTGGATCGGTACGTGTCGGTCCCTGTGCTCAAGGATTTGGGAGCTCTCCCATGGTTTGTTCCCAAGGGAGCTGGGAATGTGGTGTCCTCCAGCTCAAGGATGTGTTCAAGCCCCTCAAAGAATCTTTTGAGCACCTTGAATTAAAAATTAAGGAGTGAATTCCCTGTGTGGTTGAATCAGACACGTTTCTGTGTTGTCCCAGGACATGGGTGATCCTGTTACTTCCCAACACAAAGTTGGGATTGGTCTCATCCTGAGGCATTTGCTGTTCACTGCTGTGGATGTTCCAGCCCTGGAACTGCTCAAGGCCAGGTTGGATGGAGCTTGGAGCAACCTGGGATAGTGGAAGGTGTCCCTGCCCATGGCAGAAGGTTGGAACAAGCTCATCTTTAAGCTCCTTTCCAAAACATTCCATGATTTTTGGCTGGTGCTGGAGAGCACCGATCCTGGCTCTAATTCCCACTTCGCTTTGCCCACATTAACGTTTTGCTCTTGTGGAAAACCAGCAGAGATGCTTCTTCTCTTCCCTGTGGGAAGTCTCCATCCCTCTTCCAAACAGGATTTGGATGGATAAAACTCTCCTGGATGGATAAAACTGCAGCTTCCCCCTTGGAATCCCCTCTAGGGTTGCCTGAGATCCTTGTCCTGGTGTTCCCGGTGCAAGAATCAGGAATATGCAGCAGGATTTACTTTGGAAGGTCGTGGCTGTGTGTTCCCAAATTTCCCAAGGTGATTTTTGACAGCAACCAAAGGATTGTGAATCCATGAGCGGGCGTATTCCCAGGGAATGGAAGTTTATATTGTCGTAACCAACCTATAATTAATTCAGGGTTTTTTTTCCCCCCCCTTAATGAGTTCACCCAGGAGCTTCTCAGCAGCAGCTTCCAAGAAAAATCCCTCTGTGGTTTTGGCCTCCTTTGAAGGAGAAACTTGGGGAAGTGGGAATGTCTAAGGAGATCCTCGATGCTTGGAGAGCATTGGAAGAGCCTGGGATGGGTTTCGGGGTGTTTTGTGTGGTCAGGAGCAGAAAAATGTGGTTTCAGCTTTGAAAACAAGGGTGCAAACAGTGGGATAAGATTTCTGGTGGCCTCATGGTTCAGCTTTTTTTAAATTGCCTTTTTTTAGGTCCTATCCCAATATTCCCGATGTTTTGTTTTCTTGCTGCTTGTCCTCTGTTCATCCTTGTATTTCCCACCCTGTGGCTTCGCCCCCTCCTCTCTTTCTTTCTTACCATCTTCTCCAAGAGTGATTTCATCTCCCAAGGACCAAGCTGGCATTTGATTCATCCTTGTTTTGGAGCCCTCCCATCCCTTCTGTTGTCCTGGAATTCCATCCCAGCAGTGCTTTTAAGGAGCAGGAGGTGGAGGAGGGATGACAGTTTTCATGTATTTACCCTGTAAAATACCTTTATATTATTGTTGGAAGGAAGGCAGGGATTTCCTATCCCCACAAAACCTCAAAGCTTGGAAAAGCCTGGTGTTTGGGCTCCTGGTTTTTAGCCAAGATGGAAAAGGAAGGGAAAAGTTGTGGCGTGGTGGGGAGGGCTGGATAATTAGGGGTGATGCTGCTCTTGGGATAATGTCTCCTGAATCCTGTTGATATTTTCCAGGAGGAAACCAAAGCATCCCTCCCCCAAGGGCCATCAGTGGAGCTGAAAGACTCTTCAGGGTGAGTTGGATGATTTTTTTTTCCCAGGAAACTGGAAATTTGTCCTTTCCCTTCTTCCCAGGGGGATGCTCAGCCCTGGCTTTCCCAAGCCCAACTGCTGCTCCCACCGAATCCTGGTGTCTTCAGCGACCTTAAACCCTTCCAAAACCATCACCAGTGGGATTTAAGGCCCAATCCCAGGATTCGAAGGTGGAGAGGGAAGTTCCTGCCCCATCCTCCCTCCCCTGGAGTCAGCAGGGTGTGATGGCCCACATTCCTCCATAAAGAGAGGTGGGGAAGTTCTAGTGGGAACCAGCCTCCCAAATCCTGGGAAAAGGGTGTTCTTTGCCTCACCTCGGGCCAGATCTGGGCACAGATAGGAAGCTGAATTCATCAAGCTGGTCCTTACTGGGCATTTTTAAGAGGATTATCCTGCTGAGAGGCCTCTAATAAGACCTTTGGAGGCAGGAGCCGATCCCAAAAAGTGGCAGGACTTTGCCTTCTGAGTCATGGATCTGCTCTCCTGCTAATGGGATTGGAGGGGCTGAGCGTGTTTTCCAGGCCTGTTTTCCCTAAGGACTTTAGTGGAGGTTGTGTAATGCATTTTTCAGGGTGGAAAAAAGTATCCAGCTCCTGGTTTTTTTGGGAGCTGGTTTCCATTCCAGGCGAGCTCAAAGGCTTTCCTGTGGCCTGGGTTGTCCCACAGGCTGGTAATTAAGGATCAGCATAAATGACCTTGGAGAAAAAGGGCCAGAAATCCCACTTTCATTTGGAGACATTGTGTGGGATGTCGTGGCTAAAAGCAGGAATTGTGGCTCTTTTTTCTTTGGGCTCACCTGGAAGTCCAGGAGAGTCATCCCATCTTTTCTGTTGAGCCAACACTGCTCTCCTTGGGAGGAGGAACCTGGAATTCCAGCTCCTTCCTGGGTAGGATCAGGGCAACGGGCTGTGCTTCCAAAGTGGGAAGGCAGGGAATGGGGCTGATCCATGGCTTCAGTTCATGGACTGGAGGATTTGGGTGGGAGGTGACAGTGACCCAGCAGGGACATCCCAAGTTTCCTCGTGGGGACACCATCACCTCAACCCTCATGGAATCATTGACCTTGGAAAGACGTCCAAGGTCATCAAGTCCAACCCTTAAACCAGCACTGCCAAGGCCACCACTGAACGAGGTCCCCAAGTGCCACATCTCCATGGCTTTTAAATCCCTCCAGGAATGGGGGCCCTGGGAAGGCTCTTCCAGGGCTTGACCACTTTTCCAGTGAAGAATTCTTTCCTCATATCCATTCTGAACCTACCCTAAGGAGATGCAGGCTCAGCCTAGGAGATATAAGCTTGGTTTAGGTTTAGGCTGTGCTTGAATTTTTGGGAATGTGAGCAACTTGGAGATGAGGTTCCCAACTCCCTGCCCAGCTCGGAGAAGCCTTGGGAGAAGTTATTTTATAGGGGAATGTTGGTGGTTTATAATGTTCCCAAGTCCCAGAAATCCCTAAAATTCACCAGATCTCTCTGCTGAGCAGGGAAACATTCCTGCTTTTCCCATATTATTGATGGTGGAGGCCATGGATGTGGATACTCCTTGTCCTGCAGCTTGTGTTGATGAGGTGGAGTCCTCCCCTTCCCAGTCCTCCCCTTCCCAGTCCTCCCCTTCCCAGTCCTCCCCTTCCCAGTCCTCCCCTTCCCAGTCCTCCCCTTCCCCGTCCTCCCTTTCCCAGTCCTCCCCCTCCCCCTCCTCCCCCTCCCTCTCCCCCCTCTCCCTG
>WEIV01023721.1:280170-372462 GCA_013390005.1 Calyptomena viridis
AGTCCTCCCCTTCCCAGTCCTCCCCTTCCCAGTCCTCCCCTTCCCAGTCCTCCCCTTCCCAGTCCTCCCCTTCCCAGTCCTCCCCTTCCCAGGCTACCTTGGGAGTGGGGAGATTGTCCCCACATTCCCAGGAGATGTGTCCCATCTCCTTTTCCAGTGTGTCCATCCACCTGATCCCACCTATCCCACGTGGTGTTGGTGCTGCCAAACCTTGCACACCTGTTCCCTGAGGTTTCTCTGGGAATATTTCCTTGGAACCTCCCCTGTTTGATCTGGAGACCTTGAGATCATCCTGCTCATCCTCATCCCATAAAATTCCATGTGGGGCCAGTCACTGCTTCTTTGGGAGGTTTTGTTTTGCCACAACCTGTGGGGCTGCTGTGGTTGGAAGGGAAACAAGGCAAAGTTTGGGAGCGATTCCCTAATTTCGGATGGGAGGGGTGAAGGCTGGTGCTCACCAAGGTGGGGAGAAATGGCTGGAATTTTGTTGTAGGTCCCAGGACAAAGCCCAGGAAGCAGGACCTGCAGTGGGACAGCAGCTCTTGGCGATCCAGAATGGAATTGGGGTAGGAAATCTGGGATAATGGTCATCCTCTGGATCTCATCCCACATGGAACACATCCCTTAGCACCTCCTCCATTCCCCTGAGCTTTGGGATAACCTCTCTCCTTTCCCAACCTCGATGTTCCTTCCCTTATTGCTGCTTCCCACAGATCCCAAAGCCGAGTGCTGGTGTTGCTGGTGGGATTTCATCCCCCTCTGGAGATCCTGTGGGTTTGGAGATGGATTTGGGGCTCACAGCTCTGAGGGAGAGTGAGGAGAAAGAGCTGGATTCCCACATCCCAAGGCAGGAAGGGGATGCCCAGACCCTGAAAAGGAAAAAACAGAGAGAGAAGAAACAAGAGGAAAAGAAGGAAAAGGGATTGAAGAAGAAAAGGAGGAAGAAGGATAAATTTGAGGAAAGCCCTGGGGATGTGATGGAGGGTGGTGAGGAGAAGGATGAAGGCAGGGATGGGGCAAGGAGACAGGGAAGAGCCAAACATGGGAGAAGCACCAGCTCCCAGGGATGGGATGATGGGAGAAAAAACCAGGATAAGGGAAAAGCAAGGAAGCACAAGAAGGTGAAAGTGGAGGGGGAGGAGAAGGTGGGGAAGAAGAGGATAAAGAAGGAAAAAATGTTGGAAAAGGAGCAGGGGATGGAGAAGATGGATGAGGAGGAAGGGGAGAAAGGAGTGGGAGGTGAATTGGAGTGGGGAGATGGAATAGGAAAGGGAAGAGGGGAAGGAAAAGGAGTAAAGGAGGAGGAAAAGGAGGTGGGTGAGGAAGGGGATGAAGGATTGGGAGAGACGTGGAATGCAGAGATGGAGGAGGTAGGGAAGGGAGATGTGCCAGGGAAAGAGGAAAAGCAGAAAACCAAGAAGAAAAAGCCAAAGGGGGAAACAAAAGAGAAGAGGAAAAAGAAGGAAGAGGAGGAAACCCTGGGAAAAACCCGGAAAAGGAAATCCAAGGAAGGAGATGAAGAAAAGAACAACAAAAAGGCTAAAAAGGAGGAGAAAGAAGAAAAAGAGGCAGAAAACAAATGGAAATGGTAAATATCTCATGTGCCCTTGGCCTGTGGGGACCTCAAACACTGATCCATTGGGGGTTTGGTTTTATTTCTTAGGATAAAACTGTGAAATTTTAATTTATTTCCATTTTTTACCTGCTTTTCTATATTTTCTTAAGGTTAAAATTGTCACTCTTGGCAGGAGGAAGGGGGTGAAAGACAGTGTGAGGTTTTGGATACATTATTTGCATAACGAAATATATTTACTTAATATTATTTTGGTTCCTATAACAGTCTATATAATATGTGTTTCTCCTGGAATGCCTTTCCCAGTATCCAGCCAGGAAAGGGAGATGCTCAGAGTTGGTGAAAGGAGATAATTTGCCCGAATAACAATAAAAATCTTCCCAGACAGCAGCAGGGTTTTTTTGTTTGGTTTTGTTTTTTTTCCCCAGCATTTTTGGATTATCCAGGCAGGTATTTCCTAGGAAAGCCCCGGGAAAGGATGCAGAGTGTGGCTGTTGGATGCTGAGTGATTTTTGGAGGGGGATCAGTGGCTTCAACCACTTTCCCCCAAAGCCCCCCAATACTCGGGACAGAGAAGGAAAATTCCGGGAGCTTGAAGCCTTTTGGAGCCTTTCCCAAATCCCGATCCCACGGGGTGTTATCCCACCTCAGGGAACAACCCTCGAGGGACACGGGACGAGGCAAAAAAAATGCGATTTGGCTGGAATTTGCCATAAAAACGCCTCGTTTTGGGGCGATGGAGGCGACGCCGGACTCGTCCCATCCATCCCAATCCAGGACTACATTTCCCATGGAACTCCGGTGCCCTGGCACGTGGGAAGTGTCACCTCCTGGGCTTCCCGGCCACGGTGGTGGCTCCTCATGGCCACGGCTCGGGTGCCACCACCCCCGTGAGCCGCGGGATGCGGGAGGAGGATGGTTGGGATCCGCCGGGAATCCCGCTATTCCCGAGGCTGCTCGGGGCCATGTACCGCCGTGTCCTCCCATCCCTGTTTTCCCGCAGGGTTTGTCACCCCCCGGTCCCCCCCCTTTGCCTCCGCCCGGGCTCGGGGGGCTCTGGAAGGTGAGTGCCGGGAATTTGGGATCGCGCGGCTTTGGGAGCGGAGACGGAGCCGCGTAAATGTGACACGCGAGTGGCATCAGTGATCCCGTCCCGGCTGCTTCCAGCCGAGATTCCTGGAGCTTCTTGGCTTGTCTATATTTTCCTTTTTTTCCCTATGTTTTCCTGGAAAAAATGCGCCTTTTCCTACGATGGATTTATCCCACCCCGCTTCCCTTGGGTATGGGAAAAATCCCAAATGCTTCCGGGGCACCTCTGAGCAAGAAGCAGGAGGTTTTTTTTTCTTTCTCTCTGTGTTTTCCCAGCAATCCCTGCCTTTTTTTTTTTTTTTTTTCTCCTGGAAATACTGGGATTAAAGGGCCAGTCCAGCCTGGCTGGTGAGCCGTGGGATCCCTGTCCTGTCCCCCGCTGTCACCAACGCTTCCTCTGCCCTTTTCCCCCTCCATTTTCATGTTCTTCTGATTTTCACTTTGGATGTTTGGACAGTTATTTATTTAAAACTTATTAATTCATAATTTTTTTTTTTAAATTTCACAGCTCAGGTTGGCAGTGACTTTAAAATCCCGTTTGGTCTGGCGGGGATTAAGATCTTGTTTGCATTAAAATCGGAGTTATAAATAGTCCTGAGGCACAGAGGAAGCTGTGGGTGTGACATCCTTGGAAGTTTTTAGGATTGGATGGAGTTTGGAGCATCCTGGTCTGGTGGAAAGTGTCCCTCCCCATGGCAAAGGGGTGGGAATGAGATGATCCTTAAAGTCCCTTCATTCTCCTGCTGAATCCCTCCACGTCACCATCCCCTTCCTCAAATCCCCTTTCCCTCGTTTTCCTTCTTTCAAAAAACAAGGAAACTGAGGCAGCAGCAGAGAAATCGGGATTTCACCTGGATTTTGTCCCACCTATCCCTGCTTTGAGCATCTTCCCAGGGCGGGAAGGGTCCTGGATCCCAGATTTGGGGTGTTCTCACGGATCCCTGTGCATCTGTCCCAGGTGGGAAGAGGAGAAGAAGGAAGATGGAGTCAAATGGACCCAGTTGGAGCACAGAGGACCCTACTTTGCCCCCCTCTATGAGCCACTGCCTGAGGATGTGCATTTTTATTACAATGGTACGTCCCCCTGGTGATGGGATCTGGGATATGGGGGTTGTCCTTTGCCTGGAAAAAAGAGCCCCTGCCTGGAGGAGGAATATCCCATTGGATAAACCCTGAAACCACTGGTTAAACCTGGAGGATCTCACACATGGTTATGGGGTTATTGGGGAGCTCAAGCTGATGGTCGTTTTTTTTTCCTCTGATGAACCATTTTTTTAACTCATTAAGATGCATTTTGGGTTTGAGCTTTAAATCAGCTCATCTGTGTTTTCTCCACAACCTGGAAAAACAGGATTTTGTGGTTCCATGTGGTCTCAGCTTCATCCCTGAATTTATTTCTGGTGGATCAAAGACATTGGGGCTTGGCCAAGGGATGCTGGAGATGGAGGGACCACATTCCCATGGGATCTTGGGGTCCTCAGCCCCATCGCTGGAGCTTCCTATGTGTTTTTTACAGCAGGAAAAAGGCCAATTTTTGGGAAATGAGGTGTCTGACGACACCAGAGGGCACTGCTGGGACATGGATGGGGCTGTTGGAGATTTTTGGCTCTGTGGCCAGAACTCTTTGGCTGGTGGCCTTGGCCTGGGATCTTTGATTTGGCTCGTTTCCCCAAAACTATCACCATTCCCGGGTGGAAAAGTGGTTGTGGATGGGCAACAACCCCAAGTAGGGAGGGAACATGGATGAGCTGGTTGTTATGGAGCTGCTCCAAGGCTGGGACCCACCATGTCCTGCAGTCCAGGAATCCCAAAAACCAGGGGTTCAGGTGGGATTCAACCACTCCTTGGAGTTGTGTGAGGCCACAGCTGATCTAGAAAAGCTATTCCTAAGTAATTCCTGGAATGAGCCAAAATGTTCCTTGTTTTTTCTCCAGGCAAAGAGCTCAGGGGAGGATGGTGGTTTTGCCACCTCCTGGAGATCATTCCAGGCCCTTGGAGCCTCCAGGGAGTGATCCCAGATTTTGCCCAGAGTAGCTGTAGCTGCCCCATCCCTGGAAGTGTTCCAAGCCAGGTTGGATGGGCTTTGGAATAACCTGGTCTGGTGTCCAGGTGTCCCTGCCCATGGCAGGGGGTTGGAACTATGGGCTTGAAAATCCCTTTCAACCCAAATTCCATGATTCCATGACCCACTGGACAACCAGGAGAGGTTCTTGTGTCCATTTCTGTTGCACAATCCTCAGCTTGGAGCATCCCATGGTTGTTCCATCTCTGTGGATGAGATGAAACCTCTTTGAGCAGGATCCTGGCTGCTGGAAGTGATGGGCTGTGCAGGAGCATCCCACTGGATCTTGATCCACAGGCCTGGAGCAGGGAGTGCTGAGCTCCTGCCAGTGTCTCTTCTTGTCCTTTATCCCTGTTTTTGTGGTGTGTGGAATGTGAGGAGTCTCCAAACACCTTCCTGGGGCTGTGGGATTGGGCTGTCCCTTAAACTGATGCCAAAGTTTCTCTCTTTTCCCAGGAAAACCCCTGAAGCTGAGCTTGGCCACGGAGGAAATTGCCACATTTTATGCCAAAATGCTGGATCACGAATACACAACCAAGGAAATCTTCCAGAACAACTTCTTCAGTGACTGGAGGAAGGTACCTTCCCTGGGAAAGGCTTCCTTGATATCCATCCTCTGCACTAAACCTGTCATTCCCAGGCTGGGAAGTGGGAGATGAAGGGGGTTTATGGATGTTTATCTTTGTGAGCTCCTAAATTCTGATTTATTGCCTTGTTTGTTGTGGATTTGGGCTGGAATTTTTGAGGGCCTTCCCATGGACTTCTGGAATTTTAGAGACAGAATGAGGTGCTGGATGTCCACAAACATTTGGGGTTTGTGTCCTACTGGAGGAATAACCTTGTGATCCCCCAAAAAACCCTGGTTAAAGTATCCAGAGGCATCCTGAGCTCCTGCCATGGCAGCTTTGCCCTTGAGATGAGGCTGCTGCCTCCTGATATTTCCAAAGAACTGGAATGTGGGTCTCTATTCCCTTTTTTTTTGGGCGACAGAGGCACAACAGCAGCTCTGTATGGAATTAGTTTGGCCTCCTGGCTTTATCCATCCCATCTTTTCCCAGGAAATGACCTCAGAGGAGCAGAAGATAATCCAGGACCTGGACAAATGTGACTTCAGTGAGATCCACAAGTACTTTGTGGACAAAAGTGAGGCAAAGAAAGCACTTCCCAAGGAGGAGAAGCAGGTAAGGAGTGATTCCCGTGGCATTTGGGATTGGTGCATGTGTTTGGGATATTTGGGATTGTGCTTCTTGTCTCACCAAGTGTTGTGCCCTGACCTGGGATCCCTTTGGGGCAGCTCTGTCTCCAGGACCATCATCCCCCTTCTTCAGGAATTTCATCAGCAGATCCTGCACGTTCCATGGCCATCCTTGGACTGTGTTTTGGGATCCTGCTCTGCCCAGAGGGTGATGGGTCTTGCTGAGGGAGTGATGGCACTGGGATTGTTCCATCAGCATCACTGGGAGGGTTTGTAAAGTGGGTGGAGATGAGCCAGTTTTTGGGAGTGGACTGGGATTTGTGCTCACCTCCTCCTCCCACCCTTGGAGGGAAAAATTGTCAAGATTTTCCCTGGAAAAAGCAAGGCTGGGAAGGAGAGCAGTAAACACAAACCATGGAGTGTGGGTTTTATCCCGTGGGATGAGAGTAGGAATAGGTTCAGATTAAATATTGGGAAAAAATGCCTTCTGGGAAGGTGGTGAGGCCCTGGCACAGATTATCCAGAAAAGCTGTGGCTGCCCCATCCCTGGGAGTGTCCCAGGACAAGTGGGACAGAGCTTGGAGCAACCTGGGATAGTGGAAGGTGTCCCTGCCCATGGCANGAACACAAACCATGGGGTGTGGATTCTATCCTGTGGATTAGAGTCAGAAGAGGTTCAGATTAAATATTGGGGAAAAAAATCCTTCTGGGAGGGTGGTGAGGCCCTGGCACAGATTATCCAGAAAAGCTGTGGCTGCCCCATCCCTGGGAGTGTCCCAGGACAAGTGGGACAGAGCTTGGAGCAACCTGGGATAGTGGAAGGTGTCCCTGCCCATGGCAGGGAATTAAAGTCCCTTCCAACCCAAANCACCTCAGTGTTCCTGTGACCTCTTGAAGAAGGGACAACTCTGTGCTCCTCTTCCGAATAAGCTCTTCCTCCTAATTTTTTGGGTCCCTCATGCTGGCTGGAAGCACCAGGATATCCCAGGATACCCCACCAGGAGTGGGGACAAAGCAGAGACTGGGTTGTGTTTGCCCCAAGTTGGGTTGGTCTTAAACCACCCTTTGGAAGAACCTGATTCAAACCATTCCCCACCAGGAAGTTCTTCTGTTGCCCTCAGCATCCAAATGATAAAGATGGGAAGGATCTGGAGCACCAGGAGCAGCTGAGGGAATTTGGGGGGGCTCATCCTGGAGGAGAGGAGGCTCAGGGGGGAACTTCTCACTCTCTCCAACTCCCTGAAGGAAAAGTGTAGCCAAGTGGGAGTTGGTCTCTTCTCCCAGGTAACAAGTGATGGAACAAGAGGAAACGGCCCCAAGTTTCCCCAGAGGAAATTTAATTTGGATATCAGGGAAACACTTCCCTAAAAGGGTTGTCAAGCGCTGGAAGAGGCTGCACCATCCTTGGAGGGGATTTGGTAGATGTGTCACTTGGGGGACATGGTTTAGAGGTGGACCTGGCAGTGCTGTGGGAATGGTTGGAGCACTTTGAGGTTGGAAAAGTCCTCCATGATTCCATGTTATGGAGAAATTTTGGGTGGGCTCTGTGCTTTCTCCAAGCGATGCTACGACGTGTTGCCCATCCTTGGCTTGCTGTGAAGAAGCTGAGCTCCTCACCTGTTTCCTCACGGTCTGAGGGCTGTAATCCTGCTCTTCCCACAGGGATTCCAAGATTCCCGAGCCCCCGGAAGGTCACAGGTGGAAGGAGGTGCGCTTTGACAACACGGTGACCTGGTTGGCCTCGTGGACAGAGAACATCCAGAACACCTTGAAGTACATCATGCTGAACCCCAGCTCCAAGCTGAAGGTTGGAATGATGCCGTTCCTCACGTGGAAAAATCAGGGAAAGCAGAGATTTGGCACATCAACAAAAATGGAATTTTGGGGGGTTTTTCACCCTTCCCCCAAAAATGGGTGAAGTCAATTTGTTGGTGTCATTGGGGGGTGAGAGGGAAAGGATGGATCCAAGCTATTCCAGGGGAAGGGTTGCTACTGGCAGAGCAATCCCTGTGCCACATTCCTCATGTTTGTCCAGGGAATGCTGTTGGAAGCCAGGCAGGGGGAGCCCTGAGAGGATCCAGAACCCTAGATAAGTTCATTTATGGCAGTAAGTGGAGAATAGGGAGAGGTGGGATCATCATCTTTAGTGCCGTGGGGAGGAGGGAATGAAGGGAAAGGGGATTTAAGGCTTTTCCCGGTGTTTCAAGCAAATGAGGAGAGTGAATCCCAACTGAGCAAGTGCTGTGTCCATCCAGTGGTGGCCACGGCCACAAAGTGACCACTTGGCTCTTTGCTGTGCCCTGGCTGGTGGAAAACACCTCGACTTTGCCAAAATCCCAGATCCAGCACAGCCAGCAGAGGGCACAGAAACCCTGGACGAGCTGATTTATTCCCTTCATGTTTTTTTTTTTTCTGAGGAAACAATTGGGTTTGAGCAGGATTTAGGTGTTTCCAGAACAGGGAACTGGAAGGACTGAGGGGAAAAATGTCTTGATCTCCCTTTCCAGGGGGAGAAGGACTGGCAGAAATACGAGGTCGCTCGGCGCTTGAAGGATGTTGTCCACAAAATCCGGGCTCAGTACAGGGCTGACTGGAAATCCAAGGAGATGAAGAAGAGGCAAAGGGCAGTGGCCCTGTACTTCATTGATAAGGTATCCACAGCTTCCATCCATGTGGAGGCTGGGAATGAATTTACCTGGTCAGCTCCACCCTGTAGTTCTTGTGGCGTTGGGTTGTTCCTCGTGCTCCACACGGGGAATCTTGGCAGCGATGGTGGAATCACAGGATGGTTTGGGTTGGAAGGGACCTTTGAGATTCCAACCTCCTGCCATGGGCAGGGACACCTTCCACTATCCCAGGTTGTTCCAGGACTCATCCTGGAACACTCCCGGGGTGGGATCGTGAAGGATGGTGGTGCTTCCGTGCTTTGCCTGCACGTGTGTCTCCATGTGATGGCAAAATCCTCACTGGAAAGGTGGATAACATTTTTCCTGGGGGGATATTTTAAGGTTTCAATGGAATTATCTCCTGCTGGAGGCAGCCACTGCAGCCATTCAGTGGGAAAGCTTTCCAGAGGCACTGGAACAGGATACCAAGAGAAATTGTGGATGCTTCATACCTGGAAGCATTCAAGGCCAGAATGAGCAGAAAGGTGGAATTTTTCTTCATCCCATGTGTCTGGTGTTCCATCAGACCACAGTCCTTGGGATCCCTGAGCTCAGCAGTGCTCTGGGAATTGTTTCAGCATGAAAGGCTCCACAGTGTGTCCCACTGAGAATTCCTGGATCAATCGAGTCTCAGGATGGAGCAAAGGGATCCCATTAACCTCATTTTCTGGCAGCTTTGCTCAGGCTGTGTCTGGGAAGGGTCAGGTTGGAATCAGGAAGAATTTCTTCCTGCAAAGATGGTTAAACATGGGAAGGAGGGAGGTTTGGAGTTCCCATCCCTGGAGGTGTCCAAGGAATTCCTGGACGTGGCACTCAGTGCTCTGGGCTGGGTGACAAGGTGGGGATGGATCACAGCTTGGACTTGATGATCCTGGAGGTCTTTTCCAACCTCAATAATCCTGGGATTCCAGCTTGGATGAGGCTTGGAACAACCTGTTCTAGTGGAAGTCATCCCTCCCTACGGAAGGAAGTTGAAACGAGATGATTTTCAAGATCCCCTCCAACCCAACCCACTCCACCATTCTCTTCCCCGTGCTGTCCACACCCACTTCCATAACCTTGGGAAGGGGAATTGGGATGGGATGACGGGATGACTGGCTCAGTGTCTCCTTCCAGCTGGCCCTTCGAGCTGGCAATGAGAAGGAGGAAGGGGAGACTGCAGACACAGTTGGCTGCTGCTCCCTACGTGTGGAGCACATCCAGCTGCACCCGGAGCTGGATGGGCAGGAGCACGTGGTGGAGTTTGATTTCCTTGGGAAGGACTCGATCCGTTACTACAACAAAGTGTCCGTGGAGAAGCCGGTGAGTGGGGCAGGAGTGGGGGCTGTGGTTGGTTGTGTGGGTGGCTCACTTCAGTCAATATTCCCAAATCTCCATCCAAAAGCTGTTGCTGAGGTGCCTCCTGGGCTTTAACACCTTGTTGACCCCGTCCTGGAGAACGGGGAGAGGTTTTGGGGGTTGAGCTTCCAAGGTTGTTCTGCCCCTTGAGGGAGAATTCCCAGGTTTTTACTGGAGCATCCTCAGTTGGCTGGTGGGTGTTAGAACCTGAAGTGTCTTCATTTGTATTTAATTATTTGTTTAATGTATTTATCTTGTTTATTTATTTAATTTATTTATATTGAGTATTTATTTAATTTATTTATATTATTTAATTAATTTATTTTATTTAATGTATTTATCTTGATTACTTATTTTATTTATATTGATTATTTAATTTAATAATGTATTTAATTTAATGATTTATGAAGTATTTATTTTATTTAATTATTTATTAATTTATTTTAATTATTTATTTATTTAATTTAATAGTTAAAGTATTTAATTATTTTGCTTTGCCCTCTTTGATTTTAGTGGTGTTTGTGGGGAAACTGGAATGTCAGGGAGAGAGGAAAGATGGGAAGAAACTGTGGCACCAGTGCCTTGAGGTTGGGAAGGTTGTGGTGGGTAGGATGTGCCTACATGGGTGTCAATCTGAGTCCATCTGGGTGAGGAGACAGAGATGAGGGAGATATCTGGGAAAAACATCCCTTTTCCATGACCAGGGCCATCCTTTCCCCCTCTTTAGGTCTTCAAGAACCTGCAGCTGTTCATGAAGAACAAGGACCCCAGTGATGACCTCTTTGACAGGCTCACTGTGAGTTGTCACCTCAAGCTTCTCAAACAGCACTGAAGGCCCAGAGGGGAGGAAAAGCAGAGCTGTGACACCCCTGTCACCCTCTGCTGCTCATCCCTGTCAACTCCTTGGAGTTATTTCCCTTCCAGAGCCACCACTGTCACTGTTGGAACGCCCTGTTTGGGCTCCTGTGATGTTTTTTCCATCCTCTCCCTGCACTGGTGGCATCTGTGCTTCCCTGGATGCAGCCTTGGCTGCCTGTGTGCACCTGGAAAAAGGTGGATTTCTGCTCCTTCCCTCCTCTGATTCATCTGCTTGGGCTTTCTTTTTAGCCTGGGAAGTCCCTGCCCGTGAACTTGTTTCTCAGGGTGTTGCTGGAGGTGTCAAACCTCAACTATTTGACACTTTTTTTTGGCACCTCGTCAGGGCTCTGTAGAAGTGTGAGAAGTTACTGGAGGGTTTTGCTGTAATATTCCCTCCTGAGCTGCTCTCCTGCAAAAACCTTCTCTCCCTCAGGATGGGATGTGGGATCCATATGCAGCCCCATGTTCTCTGCAGAACAGGGATGTGATTTTTGGGGGTGCAAGATCATAAAATTAAGTTTTTTAATGGAAAAGATTTCCAAGATCATCAAGTCCCACCACTAACCCAGCATTAGTTCACCACTAAACCATGTCCCCAAGAGCCAAGATGTGACTTCTAGGCCACCTCTGTGGCCTTCCAGAGAATTTTTTATGGATTTCAGTGGAATTTGTGCCAGTTTTGGGTCGATGGTGGCCTGACCCAACAAATAGATTGACAAACTACAGGAGTTGTTTAATTTTGGTGCCTAATTTGGTTGCTCAGGCAGGAGACGGTTTGAAAAACAAGTGCTTTGTTGTCCTGCCTTCTTTGATCTCTTCCTTCTTTCATTGAATTGTGGAATGATTTGGGTCGGAAGGGACTTTAAGGTTCCCCAGTTCCACCCCTGCCATGAGCAGGGACACCTTCCCCTAGCCCAGGTTGCTCCAACCTGGCCTTGGCCACTTCCAGGGATGGGGCAGCCACAGCTTCTCTGGGAATTCCATTCCAGCACCTCCACCCTCCCAGGGAAGAATTCCTTCCTGATATCCCATCTAACCCTTCCCTCTGGCAGTGGGCAGCCATTCCCCTTGTCCTGCCACTCCAGTTCCTGTTTCCCCACGCTTTTCCCTGTTTTCCCTCCCCCAGACTTCCTTCCTGAACAAACACCTCCAGCACCTGATGGATGGTTTGACAGCCAAGGTGTTCAGGACCTACAACGCCTCCATCACCCTCCAGGAGCAGCTCAGGGCACTCACCAACTGTGAGTTCCTGCCAGTGAGGCCAAAGGGCTCAGAAATCTCCATCCATTTCCTCAGAATCCCTGGAATTCCCCACCCCTCCTTGGGAAGTGATGGACCTCATAGTAGGGCGGTAATTTATGGGCTCATGCAGCAAGTTGGGGAACCCTGGTGAATTCTTCACCAGAATTAAGTGGTGAACACTTAATTCTGACTAACTGAGGGCCAAGATGGGAATATTTGTCTCCCTTTTCCCTGAGTTGTTGGTTGGTTGCACTATTTTTGCCTCCTTGAGTGATGAGTCGCATCAGTGATGCTCAAGTTTCCCTCTCCAATTCCACACCCGTTGTTGCTCTCCCTGGATTAAAACAACAAGTCATTGGCCTTTCCCGTTCTTTCTCTGTTCCCTGCCTTCCCTAAATCCCAGGAGGGAGGCTTAGGGATGCTGTCATTCATTTCCAGCTGAAGATAATGTTGCTGGGAAGCTCCTCTCCTACAACCGAGCCAACCGAGCCGTGGCCATCCTGTGCAACCACCAGAGGTCTGTACCCAAAACCTTTGCCAAGTCCATGGAAATCCTCCAGACCAAGGTGAGAGAGACCTGAGAGCCCTCAGACCTGATCTCACCTCGGAATTTCATTTTTGGGATGAACTGGGAGTAGCTGGTTTTAATCAGTGCAGAGACATCAGTGACCCAGGGTGGGGAATGAGAGAAATGCTGGATAAAGCACAGAGTTTGAGAGGGGTTTTTTTATGGGTTTGGGGCTTTTTTTTGTTTTCATCACTTGGTGTCTTCAAGCTTTTTGGGATGGCACAGCTCTGACACAGTTCACTCAGGACAAGGAAAACCTGGTTTTCCTGTTTAGAGGATGACCAGCTTGAAATTCCATGGATCTGCTCTGGAAAATCCCTCAAATTACCACATGGAATTGTCCTCAGCTTATGCTCACGCTCCACTGATGGACTTTTCAGAGGGCTCCAGCACTGTCACAAACCACTTGGGCAGTGGCACAAGGAGCTCCAAGGGTTTCTGGCATCTTTTCCCAAGATGCCAAGAAATGCCTGAGCCCAGCAGGTGCTGCAGGGACAAGTTTTTGGGACAGGAATAGGGCTGGAGTGGTGTGGGAAGGGGAGGAGGGAGGCAGCTGAAACCTCCAGGGAGGACAGGAGGATGCTCTGACTTGGTTTTCACCTTCACAGATCGATGCCAAGAAGAAACAGGTGGAGGAAGCCCAGCAAGAGCTGAAAAAAGCTGAGGATGAGTTGGAAGACACAAAAGATGCCAAAGCAGAAGCGTGAGTGGCTTTTCCTTGCAATCCTCCCTTGCAGAGAGGGATAGGGATGGGAATGGTGTGCTCCAACCCCCCTCCATGCAGCTCCTCAGGGCAGAAATTGGGTACCTGGTGCCTCATGGAATTCTGCAACATGGTTATAGGTTTTGTGGATGGTTCCTTCCACTATCCCACGTTGTTCCAAGCCCCATCCAACCAGGCCTTGAACACTTCCAGGGAGATGAGGCAACCACAGCTTTTCTGGGCAACCCATTCCAAGGGTTTGAGGGTGCTGGTCTCTGGATGCTGGATTTTGTTTGCCCGTCTTTGGTGGTGGTAATTACACTTTTATATGAAAATTGAGTGTCTTCTCAGGTCGAAGTCCTTGAGAAACGTGTTAGTGCTGAGTGGCATCTCTGCCTCTGCCATTCTGGAATATTCCTAAGCTCAGGACATCCTGCCTGTGTTCTCCCTCTGCCCTCAGCAATGTGGAGAAGAAGAAGAAGCTGTTGAAGAGGCTGGAGGAGCAGCTGGCCAGGCTCAATGTCCAGGCCACGGATAAGGAGGAGAACAAGCAGATAGCTCTGGGCACATCCAAGCTGAATTACCTGGATCCCAGGATTACCATAGCTTGGTAAGTCTTGGATGTGCAGTCATGGAATGGTTTGGGTTGGAAGAGACCTTAAAGACTGCCTTGTTCCAGCCATGGAACAGGGATACCTTTCACTGTCCCAGGTTGCTCCAAGCCCTGTCCAACCTGGCCTGGAACACTTCTAGGGATGAGGAATGATACTGAATCCCAGGCTGAGGCTTCCATTTGCTACAAATAACTGGGTTTGGAGCAAGAAGGGGTCACTTTGCACGTCTCCAACAGTGGCACAAAGTTAATTTCTTAAGGATCTTAGGGCTCAGGAGTTGGAGCTGGTGCACCTGGAGTGGGGAGGCCACTGAATCACAGCCCTATAGAACTGTGGAGCTTGGAAAAGAGCTCCAAGATCGAGTCCAAGCTTTGATCCACCCCCAGCCCAGGGCACTGGGTGCCACATCCAGCCATTCCTTGGACACCTCCAGGGATGGGGACTCCAAACCTCCCTGGGCAGCCCCTTCCAACATTTAACCATCTTTCCAGGGAAGAAATTCTTCCTGATGTCCAACCTGAAGCTCCCCTGGCACAGCTTGAGGCTGTGTCCTCTTGTCCTGTGTTCCCTTGGAGCAGAACCTGATCCCCCACTGGCTCCAACCTCTTGTCAGGGAGTTGGAGAGAGAGAGAAGGTCCCCCCTGAGCCTCCTTTTCTCCAGGCTGAGCCCCCCCAGCTGCTCCTGGGGCTCCAGCCCCTTCCCAGCTCCCTTCCCCTCCCTGGAAACACTCCAGCCCCTCAAAGTCTTGTCCTGAAAAGCCCAAAACTGATTCCAGGATTCAAGGCGTGGCCTCCCCAGTGTCCAGCACAGAGGGACAATCCCTGCCCTGCCCCTGCTGCCCAACTGTTGGTGACACCCCCAGGTACCACTGGTTTCTTGCCCACCTGGGCACACCTGGCTCATGTCCAGCCTTTCCACCATCCCCTCCAGGGCCTTTTCCAGGCCTTTCTCCCCCCAACCTGGAGCTGCTTGTGACTGGGAAGTGGGAACAGAGCGGGCTGGGACCACCCCCCACTTTTTGGGGTCTCTGTGCTCTGCTCAGGTGCAAGAAATTCGGGGTTCCCATCGAGAAGATCTACAACAAGACCCAGAGGGAGAAGTTTGCCTGGGCTATCGACATGGCTGGAGAGGACTTTGAGTTCTGAGGGGGTGATTTCCACATTAAATCCTCCTTTGGGGCTCTTGGGAAGCTTTTCTTTTCCCTCTAGCAGGGATGGGGCTCAGGGTTGTCCAACAGAGGAGTTTAATGCCTTTTTTGGGGGGGGTATCCTTTGAAACAGGTATTGCTGGTTGTGACATTTCACCCTGACTTTGGGGTGAAATCTTAATTCCTCTTCAGAGTTTCCAAGTGCTTGGGTGGTTTTTTTTTTTCCCTTTCTTCCTTCCTCTGGAGTCTGGGAAGAAGATTAAATGAGAGCCTTAATTGTGCTGATAAACAAGACCTGGTCTAATCCTTTTTCCTTGGTGTGGTGCCCTTTTCAGATGGGCTGGATGGGGAAGGGATGCCCTGGGAGGGAGGGAAAAAATCCCAAGCTTTTTACATTTCAGGGTATTTTGTGCCCTTTCCCCTCCAGCAGAGGAGAAAGTTGTGCAATTGCAGGGACATGAAATGGAAAAAATGTTGTGGGAGGGAATGCGTGTCATGGCAGGAGAAGGGAGGGAGGGGAAGATACTGGATTAAAAAGCAGTTTTACTTTGCAGGAGAATAAAATTCACCTTGGAATGAGCCAAGTGTACTTGAACCACCCCTGGGAGGGTAAATGTTGGTTTGGAAGACAACATCTCACTTGGGGCCATGGCTTTTTCCCTAATTCCTTCCTGTATCCATAGCAGGAACTAAACTATCCAGGCACAGATTTAGGAAATGAGAAATTTCCTAGAAAGCAGGCAATAAAAAAGGATTATTAAAAACAGGGGCTGGTGGGATGTGAGTGTGCTGGGAAGTCCTACCCATTTTCCTGGAGCTTTTCCTGTGCTGGGATAACACATTTGGCATCAGGCTGCATCATTCCCAGTCTGCTCCTGCTGGACATGGAGCACACAGGGACCAATGGCATCAAATTGCTGCCTAATTTTGTGCTTTTCAGACCCCAAACCAAGTGATACCACCACGTTCCTGGCAACATTCCCACTTCCCAGTGAATCCCAACAAGCTGCTGCATTGGCAGCAAAACCTTCTGGCACCTCAGGGCTGATGTTCAGGTCTCTCCAATCCAAAGCTCCTGGTGCTTCCCTTGGGTTCATTTGCAGCCACTTGTTCTGGTGTCTCAACTGTTGCTGTTTTTGGTTGGGAATCGAGGACTTGAAATGCATTTCATTAAATCTGGGAGTAATTTTTATTTTTTTTTGAGTATCAGTGACTGGAGGGTTTTTGCAGCTCATCCAAGATGATGTTTTGATCCAGTTTAGATTCAATGGGTGCAGATGGTTTTTTACCCACCTTTTTAGGTGTTTCCTGGCTTTCAAATGAGTTTAAACCGGATATTTGCCATTATCTGTGGTGGAAAGTTCATTCCATCCCAGATAGATGCCCAGAGAAGCTGGATTCCCCATCCCTGGAAATGTTCATGTCCAGGTTGGACAAGACTTGGAGCAACTTGGGATAGTGGAAGGTGTCCCTGCCCATGGGAGGTTGGAACAAGATGATTTTCAAGGTTTTTTTCAATCCAAACCATTCTGTGCTTCTATAAATAAGGGAATAATTCCAGCCAAACCTCAGGAAAACACTGTTCTGTCTTCCAGCAGAAGAAAAAAAGGAGCAGGATGGAATGGGGTGAGCACTGTGGGTGTTTCCATAGATTTCTTTATTTTTTTTTAAGAATTCCCTGGAGGAAAAGGGTCTCTCCAACACCACGTGAGAGAAGAGCTCCATCAGTAAGAGCAGTTGGAGCAGCTGATAGAAAAGCAATGGGAAAAAAAAACCACCCCAAAAAGCAAATCCTGGTGCAGCTTTGTGGGAAATAGGAACTTAATCCTTGGCTTTTCCTCTAGGATCCCATCAGTGCAGGTTGAAGGGAAAGGCTGAATAGTTGCTGCCCCACATGGTCCTGTCCATCCTCATCCTGGTTTTGCTGGAGTGCTGCATCCAAGTGGTTCTGGCAACATTCCATAGGCTGTTGGTGTTGGGAAGGGTGATTCCTGCAGGGCTGTGCTTTCAGCAGCTCCTAGTCCAGTTCCTCAGGAGCTTCAGAGAAGTGGGTTTTCCCCACAGGATGGAACCCTGGAGTTTTATTTCACCTAAAACCCAGTTCTGTGGGGTTTGACTTCGGTCACATCAAGATTTTGAAGCAAAATTAAGGTGGGGAGTCCATGTGTTTTGAAAGGTATCAAGTAACCCTTGGTAGGGTGAGTTGCACAAGATGTTTGAAAGAGCAAAGCTCCAGAGAAGCTGATAAATCTGGGGAGTGTCCTCCTGACTCTTGGCCATGATGGAGAAAGTCTGGGAGTGTCCTCCTGCCCTTTGGCCAAGAGGGAGATGCAGGTTGGAGCTCCTTGCCATTGCCTCATTCCCAATCTCATGGGTATTTTTCCCTGTGGAACAGGATCACATCCCCACCACAGGCACCTGAGGGGAGGATCCCTCTCCCAGCCCAACATTTTGGGGTTATCTGGTGACTCCAAGCCTTGCTGGCACCCTCAGATCAACCCTCCCTGCCATGGCCCTTCCAGGCATGTTCTCAGGTGCCACTTTTGGAGCCACCACCCCTGGGAATGCTCAAAAAACAGGTGGATGTGGCACTTGAGGACATGGTTTAGTGGTGGACGTGGTGGTGCTGGGTTTAGGGTTGGACTGGATGATCTTAAAGGTCTTTTCCAACCTTAATGATTCTGGGGTGTTGTAGGCACAGAAAAACCTCTGTTTTGATGCCCAGGATAATTTGTTGGCCCAAAGCAAGATAATAATATTTAGTGAAATACAAATTCAGAAAAAAAGTTCAAATTAATTTTTCCATTGTGATGCTTCCTTTTTTTTTTTTATTATTATTTAAAGTTGCAAAAAGGGAAGATCTGCTTTGAGCCAAACCCAGAAGTGGCACCTTCCCCTGGGACTCCTTGTGTTGGGAGGAGACCTGAAGCCAAATGTCCCAGGAGCAGAGTTGGCTGGTCATGGTGATTTTGGCACGAGCTTAGGGCTGTTCTAGTTACATAATACTTGAAAAAAACCTCAATCAGGAGCTTGAGGAGTTTGTCTCCCTGCCCTGCTGGAGAAGTGCCACCAGTGTGGGACAGTGAGGAGATCAATTTGTGAGTGGGAGGAGATGGTGAGAAGTTCCTCTTGTCTTCCTTTGGCATCTGCTGCCCCTGCCCAGCCTCTTCCCAGAAAAACTGGGTTGGGAATGTCCCTGGAGGGCTTGAGTCCAAGCTTTTCCTCAAAGGAGGTTTGGATGAGTTGCTCAGGGCCTTCTCCAAACTCGTTTTTCATGGAGGGATGTTCCTCCACCATGTCTTGGGTCACTGGTTTGGAGGTTGGCAGGGCACTGATTAAACTTTTCCCTCTTTATGTCTGGTTGGAATTTTCCTGGATCTCTGTGTGCAGAGCCAGAGCCAGGCTCTCCTTGGACATTTGCTCCAGAGCTTCTCCCTCCATGGAAAGAGCTGAAGGGGAACAACTCCATCCACTCCCAGCTCGTCCTGTTCCAGAGGGTCATTTATCCCCACAGCTGGGACTTGGCTGAACTTAAAGAATCATGGAATGGTTTGGGTTGGAAGGGACCTTAAAATTCATCTCATTCCACCCCCTGCCATGGGAAGGACATTCCATTATTCCAGGTTGCTCCAAGCCCCATCCAACCTGCCCTTGGACACTTCCAGGGATGGGGCAGCCACAGATTCTCTGGGAATTTTAGTCCAGGGCATCCACTTCCTCCCAGCCAGGAATTCCTTCCCAATATCCCATCTAACCCTCTGGCAGTGGGAAGCCATTCCCTGTGTCCTGTCCCTCCATCCCTTGTCCCAAGTCCCTCTCCAGCTCTTCTGGTGCCTCTTTAGGCTCTGGAAGGTGCTCCAAGGTCTCCCTGGATCCTTCCCTTCTCCAGGCTGGACATTCCCAGCTCTCCCAGCCTCAATCCAGAGCAGAGGGGCTCCAGCCCTTGGAGTATTTCCATGAACTCCTCTGGACTCATTCCAGCAGCTCCATGTCCTTGTGCTGAGGATCCCAGACTTGGAAGCATAACTTGGTTGAGCACCTGGAGTCTCCAGTGGGACTCCATCCCTGAAATCACCATCCTGGACACTTGGGAGCATAAATCCCTGGGACAGAGCTGCGAACATCAGAAACCTTTTTCCATGCTGCTTTCTCCTGGGAATGAGTTGGGATCTTGCAGGGCCAGTAGGTTATTGATCCACATGGACCAGAAAAAGGATTTCTTTTTCCTCCTGTTTCCCAGAGCCACTTTCCATACCCTGGGATTGGCAGCAGGATTGGCAGCACTGCTTCCCTGCCCATCAGGGCTGTAGGGTCCTGAATCATGGAATTCTTTAGGTTGGAAACCACCTTTAAGTTCCTGAAATCCATTCCCCACGACCATGTCCCCAAGTGCCACATCTCCAAGGCTTTTAAATCCCTCCAGGGCTGGTGGTGACTCAAAGCCCTGAGGAAGGACAGTCAGCAGGAGTTTGGCTGCTCTTTCATCTGCTCCGTGCTGGGTTTTCAGCTCCTGGGATGTTCAGGGAGATGGATTTTTTTGGGGGCTGATTCATCTTAATTGGTGCCGAGAGAGAAGTGGGTGTGATGAAAACTCCTCAGGGAGGAACATTTGCTGTGGAACTGCTGCCTCTGAGGGGGAAAAAAACCCAGCTGGAGTCTGAGAAATGGGAAAACCCCTGTGGGGATTTGAGGAAGAGAAAGGTGAAGGGTTTCCAGAGGTTTATTCCTCCCCACCCTTCCTGCCACAAGGTCTGATGTTGCAAAAAATGGCCAAAAAATGGAGAAAAATAGAACAGAAACTTCAAAAGGGGGATGTTTTTTTGTCGGTCTGAAAGGGGTAGGACAAGATTGAAGTCACTGCTGTGATTCAGACTCTGATCTGGATGGAGATATTTCCTTTTCCACGTGTTTCAGCAGGAGCCAAGAGTGTGGTTTGGCATCAATAAAACATGTGCTTGAGGAGCTCCCTGGATTCCTGCAGTTGTGCCCTGTGTGTCAACACTCAGCCCCATGGAAAATAAACCCCAGTTGGAGGGACATCACCATTCCATGTGTTTGGAAGGGCAGCACTGCTGGTGCCAAGGAAGGGAAACAACCCAGGAAGAATTGGATTCCTGGGATAAACCAAAGGACTGGCTAATGAGGGGCAGAGGAAGGGCTTCCAAGGAAGGATAAAACTCCAGGATATCAGGTTTGTGCCCTGTTGGTGCTGTGGGAGAAGGATGGCTGCACATTCCCATTGGGAATGAGGAGGTAACACACAGCCTGGCTCTTCCTAAAGGTTCTTTTGAGCCCTAGTTGTGATATTTTTGGCCAATGAACACTTATCCAAACGAAAATAATCAGAATTGCTCAGCTGAGCTTGTCCCGAGCTCCAGGAATGGCTTTTCCAGACCTTAATCCTGAGCCTCTGCAAGCTGGGACCTGAGAAATCCCAATAAATTACTTAGTTAATGTTCTTAATCCAAGCCTGGATTAAGCTGCAATTATGATTGATTGGCTCGGCTCAGAAATAAGCCTTGGGATAAAAGTTCTCACAGCTACAGGAGGCATTTGCTGCCTGGAAAGGGAGTGGTCGTGGAATCAGGGAATGGTTTGGGTTGGAAGAGACCTTCAAAATCATCCAGTTCCACCCCCCTGCTCAGGGGCAACTCCCACTATCCCAGGTTGTTCCAAACCCAGTCCAACCCGGCCTTGGATATTTCCAGGGATGAGGCAGCCACAGCTTTTCTGGGAAAGCTGTGCCAGAATTTCTTCCTAAAATCTGTTTTAAACCTATTCCTGTTAATTTAAAGCCACTTCCCCCCATCCTGTCACTATCTACCCATGTAAAAATTCGTTTTCCCAAGGGATGCAAAGTCTGGAGTAGCTTCCACAGGTTCCCTGGGATTGCCCTGTGTGGCAGGAGGCCGACAGCTCATGCATTCCCAAAAAATGCCGTGTTTCCAGCTGGGTGGGTGGCATTCAGGCTGCCCCTCCTCTTGGAAACAGGGCAGAGGATTTACCTGCCGTGGTGGGATAGACAGGGAAGTGTCTGATCCCTTCCCAGGGTCACTGGGAGTTAAATGAGCTCATTGGTTTGGGGCTTGGTTTTGTTTTTCAAGCTGCTCCCTGTGATCTCTTCCATCTATTTCCCAAGCTTTAGCTGGAATGTTCAACTCCTGGAGGATTGCTTTGCCAAAGTGGGAGAGAATGGGGTGGAAATGACCTCAACCAGCTCTAATTAGGGCTCCTCTTTCATTCCTGGTACTCCCCCAGGGATAAACAGATCCTGATTTTTCCTGGTGCTGGAAGCACCACTTGTGTTGGAGGGAGGACCTGGAGGGTTCCATCTCCATCTTTATCCTTTTCTTGGGAATCCTTGGATCTATTTCTTCGTGGATTTCTGACAAAAAACAGGCAAGGGATGATCTCAGGTGCCCCCAAACCCAAATTCTGCTGGGGGTGAGATCTGAAGGTGGTGAGGGAGACGAACCCCTGAAGGTCTGATTGTTCTTCCTGGTCCAGGAACTTGGCACAGTCCCTTTTTTATTATTATTTTTCAGTTGAGCTTCTCTTCCATCTCCCATGGGATCCTACATTGGATGGCACAGCCAGGATTTACTTCCATTTTCCCTCCAGCCAGCTGGAAAGGCTTTGGATTGTGACCCTTTAAGCAACTGGGGCTGCCCAACCCCTGACTCCCTGTGCAAGGAAGTTATTTTTCTTTATTTTTCTTCTTTTTTAAATTATTTTTCTCTGTATTTTGTACTTTGAAGGAGCCTCTGCAAGGGCTGTGCTGGGTCATCCTTGTGGTGCCTTCCTGGGTGCTGGGGGAGAAATAAAATAACATAAAAAGGACAAACCCAAGAGATTTAATTCCATAAATAGAACAGGGAATAACTCAGTCCAAGGTTTTCCCCTTTGAGTGCAAGACCAGGTTGTTTTTTATGCCTTAGAACTTTATTTTGATATTCCTGTTGCTCAATACTCCTCTCTCCCAAAATCCCACCTGGAGCTCTGGGGTCCAACGTCAGAAGGATGTGGAGCTGCTGGAAAAAGTCCAGAGGAATCCATGGAAATACTCCAAGGGCTGGAGCCTCTTGGCTCTGGAGACAGGCTGGGAGAGCTGGGAATGTTCACCTGGAGAAGGGAAGGATCCAGGGAGACCTTGGAGCACCTTCCAGAGCCTAAAGGGGCTCCAGGAGAGCTGGAGAGGGACTTGGGACAATGGATGGAGGGACAGGACACAGGGAATGGCTTCCCACTGCCACAGGGTTAGATGGGATATTGGGAAGGAATTCCTGGCTGGGAGGAAGTGGGAGGCCCTGGACTAAAATTCCCAGAGAATCTGTGGCTTCCCCATCCCTGGAAGTGTCCAAGGGCAGGTTGGATGGGGCTTGGATCACCCTGGGATAGTGGAAGGTCCTTCCCATGGCAGGGGGTGGAATGAGATGAATTTTAAGGTCCCTTCCAACCCAAACTGTCCTGGGATTCTACAAAGGGACCCTGAGTTTGTAAAACCTCTGGATTGAGACTTGGATTTGCTCCGACTGAGCTTGTCTTGAGCTGCCTGAGGCTTGATTTTTTTTTTAATCTTGGCCGAGTGGGAAGAGCAATTTTTCTAATTGACCAAGTGCTTTTGCCTAATTTGCTTCACTTTTGTGCATCTTTGTTTAGTGCAGCTGTGGATTTATATAAATAGCAGCACAAGCCATAATTCCGTGGAAAATGAGATATTTATGACTCTGACCCAAGGACACAGAGAAGGGAAATTCTGGCTTGGTGCAACAATGATGTGGGAGTGGGGAATGGGATGGTGGGATGAGGCCTGGGATGGAATTGGAGACCCCTTGGCTGTAAACCACTCATTCAGCTAAAGAATTGAAGACCTGGAGCTGAACAAGGCTGGTTTTTAGGGATAAAAACCAGGAAAAAAGTAGCACCTCACACATGGTGAAGTCACAGCAAGTGGTGAATTGAGGCAGCTGCAGATAAGTTAAAAAACATTAAAAACCAGAAGAAAACCCTTAAACATAATTGGAATGGCTCTGAGAGGATCCTGGGAAGAGGAAGAAGGAGCATCAACGTGAAAATCTTATTTTTCCTGGCACAGGGATCCAGGTGCTGATGACTCACAAGGGCATGTGGTGACAGGAAAGGGGAGAAAGGTCTTGAGCTGAAGGAGGGCAGATTTAGGTTAAGTATTGGGAAGAAATTCCTGGTTGTGAGGGTGGTGAGGCCCTGGCACAGAGAAGTTGTGGACTCCCCATTCCTGGAGGTTTCCAAGGCCAGGCTGGATGGGGATCTGAGTAACTTGGGATAGTGGAAGGTGCTTTCCAACCCAAACCATTCTGTGATTCACCTTGATGCCACCAAAATGAAACCCCCAAGACAGGGGAGGGTAAACATAAGATCAAGAAAAAGGGTAAAAATCACTATGTGAAATAATAATAATAATATTTTTCTACATAGACTTATTCTTTATTTTAGGAGTTGAATCTGTGCTAACAGTCATCTTTGGATGAGGTTAAGATTTTAATTATATATTTTATTGTGCTTTTCTTTGCCCATAAGGTGAGATTTCGAGGTTGGGGACGTCAAGGTTGAGGTTGGCACCACACCAAGTTTAGGTCAGGGATTGATCTCTGCTCTCTGGTGACCAGGGACAGAAGCCCAGGGAATGGCTGGAGCTGTGCCAGGGGAGGTTTAGAGTGGATATTTGGAAAAGGTTCTTCATCCAGAGGGTGGTTGGGCACTGGGACAGGCTCCCCAGGGAATGGTCACAGCCCCAAGGCTCACAGAGCTCAAGGAGCCTTTGGAAAACACTCTCAGGCACTTGGTGGGATTTTTGTGTGCAGGGCCAGGAGCTGGAGTTGATGATCCTTGTGGGTCTCTCCATGATTATTCCATGAAGTCACATGAGAGAAATCCACATCTCCACAGTGGGAACAGGCCTTCCCAGTTCTGACCCAAAGCTCCAGGCCTGACCACCCAAAACTGGGATTCCTGCTCCTCAAAGACTGGACCCAGCATGGACATCCCTCTTCTCTGGGATCAATGCATGGAAATCCAGGAGTCCCCATCCAGTGGTAATTCAGGAGTCAGTCCCAGGGATAAATTAAGAGCTGCTCTGCAGGGTTGGTTTTGTCTCTTGTGCCAAAGCCCTGAACTGCCCACAGAACAACCCGAAATCTGTCACCTTCCTCTCTTCAGTGTCCACAAAAAGCCTCTGCTGCCCACTCACCTGGATGCAGGGATTTTCCGCAGGGATTTTCCACAGGGAAGTGAGTGTTTAGCAATTTTGGGGTAGTGGAGGGCTGGAACTGTCTGAGGCAAATCCTCTGTCTTATTCTATGCCCTGTAGCCTGCACAGGATGGGAGCAGGTCCAGCTGGGAAGGGGTTTCCTGCTTGGATCTCTTGCAAATCATGGATATCCATCTCCTGGGAGGATTCAGAGGTTGATTTTATTCGACAAATTCTCCAGAAACTGATAATCCAAAAGTGCACTGCAGCTTGTGGCATTCCAGACCTTCAGGAATTCTGCAGTCAGGAGAACTGCAATCCCAATGGGATCTGGGATGAGAATTCCCACAGTGGTGCTGGGAACTGCAGTCTGGGCTGTGTTATCCTTCTCTGGACTGGGCTGTGATGAGATCCCTGTTGAATAACCCCTTCCAAGCTTCTTATCCCATCCTGAACCCCCAGAATCATGGAAGGGTTTGGGTTGGAAGGGACCTTGAGGATCCTCTCATTCCACCCCCTGCCATGGGACACCTTCCAATATCCCAGTTGCTCCAAGCCCCATCCAACCTGGCCTTGGACACTTCCAGGGATGTGCCAGTGCCTCACCCTCCCAGGGAAGAATTCCTTCCCAATATTTCATCAAAACATTCCCTGTGCATCCACCATTAAAAAAAAAAATAATTCCAAGATGTCTATTATTTATTCTCTTTTTTTTATTGAGAGCTGACTCAGAGCAGGGTTGGGATTTTGGAACAGGTTGTTCCTGCAAGTACAAATTGAGGTGAGTAGGAGGAGGACACAATCCTGAGCAGCACAGATCTGAGTGTGTCTCTCAGTGTTTCAGCCAGGCAGAGATTTCTGAAGGTTTAGAGAAAGAAAAAAAAAAGTCTGGAAAAATAATTAATTTGCATTTCCAGTGGTATTTTTCAAATTCAGTCTTGACAAGGAGCAATGTGGGGGAGGCATTTAGTAAATAAAACACCCTGTGACAATTCCTGGCTCTGGGGTCGGCTGGTTTGAAAATAAATCCTGTAGAATGGATTTCTCTCCCTCTAAAACAAGGAGGATGAATCCAAAATACCACTTGGGAAGTGGAGATGGGATTTTCAGGGGTGGTCCTACTTGGTCAGGTCAAAAGCACAGTGAGCAGTTAAACAGTGTGGACAATTGTGGGACAGCCCTTGGAAGTGGGAATGGCTTTTCCATGTGTTCTGGACATAACTGACAGCTGTTCCAGCTGTGGTTCCAGCCCCAGGGCAGCTGGAAGGGTGGTGACATCCTCTGGAGCTTCTGTGAATGTCCCTGTTAATGCCCCTGATGACAAGTATAATCCTATATGTGACTTAATCCAGGCCCAGCTGGGATTTGGGCAATCCAGGAGTCCCAGAGACACCATAAAATCAGGGAATACTCCTAACCAGAGATTTGGGATGGCCCTGGGGCACCATTTCCCTGCCCTGCTGGAGAGGAAGCCAAAGGATTTCAACACCTTGGTGTAACCTGGCCACGCTTGGATCTTGAACTGGAGTGTCTCTTCCTCACAGTGGGATTCCCACGGGAAGCACCTGGAATGGGGAATGTGGGGGAGATTGGCAGGAACATCCCCAGGGACCAAGTCCTTCAATGGTTTGATGTGGAAAGGGTTTAAACCTGTGTTAGTTTGGAGTAAATCCATGGGTGGGATTAGCTCCAAGCTCTCCTTGGCTTCCCTGGGAACACCAGGAGGGTGTTCCCTCCAAGCACTGGGACACTGAGGGTCTGGGGTGGGGACAACTCACTTTGCTGTCCTGGTTTTGAGGCGTTCACACCCACGAAGGATTCAAAGGATGCAAATCCCTGTGGAGAAGGTGGAGAAAGAGAAGGAAAAATCACTATTCAGCCACTGTCACTGGAGCCAAGAAAGGGAAAAGCTGGAGCTTGTCCTCATCCAGGAGATGCTCCACACCCAGAGCCACCTCTTCTCCTCCCAGGGCAAAGTGTGCTTCAAAATCTTCCCTTTCTTGCTAAAAAACAAGTTGGTTCCACGTCGAACCTCCAAAACCCACCCAAAATGAAGGATGAGGAGCAAAACATGGTTAAATTATGCAGTTGCTCCACTGGGGGTTATTTAGGGCTGGAAAATCCCTGGTGGTGCAGTTGTGGCTGGTGCTGAGAACCAATTCCATCCTGGCACCAGCAGCTGGGTGGGAAATGGCAATACTTACAGATTGGGAGAGATGGAATTATCTGGGAACTTTCTGAGATGCCACTTAAGGAGTGATGAGGCAGGTGAGCACAGGGAAGCTGTTAAAAACATCAGGGAAGAGATTCCATGAAACCAAGCCATGATATTCCTGTCCTTCCTTGATGCTGTGGTTCCATATGGGAACACTTGTCCCAAAGCCTTTTGTAAGAAGGGCCCCAAATGAGGCTTCCAGAAAATGAGCACATCCCTCTTCCTTCAATTCCAAGGGGGAATTCCTTCTGCGTCCAGGGGGACTCAACAGCCAGAACGTTCCAGAGGGCAGCCAAATAAATCCATGTTCACTGGGCAGTGTAGTGCAGTGCTCCACAGCCAAGAGTAAAATCAGGGACCAGGCTCTCATCCCGAGGGATGTGATTCACATCCATGCAAGGGGCTGATCTCCAGGATGAACCTCAGCTAGGGAAATAAACAGTTGCCAGGAACATCCCTGGTCTGGAACGCCATCATCCACAACATTTAATTACTTATTTTAATTGTCAGCACATTCCCTGGCGAGGTTTTATCGTGGACCAACCGCCATTATTCCATGTAATTCCTGGAATAAAACAGAGGAGATGGCACAAAGGAAGGGCTATTCCCACAAGACTGTTGATATCCACCTTTTGGCCTCTGTGCTGGAGATGGTCCTGGATATATTTAATTTCCAGCTGTAGCTGTGGCCTCATTTCTGCTCCGTGATGCTGGATACTGGGATACATTTTTCCAGCTCTCTTCCCAAGCACTGCCTTCCATGCTCCAGTCATTCTGCTCCCATGTGTTTGCCATCCTGGGTGACACCACCCCCTCAGTCTCCCAGTGGCCTCTGAGGAAATTCCACCCATGGCAGTCCCAGTCCTCACACGTGGATCAGACATACCCGAGGCCGGGATGGTAACTTCCCAAATATCTGACTCCATGGGCTACTGGCAACCCCCAAAATGCCAAGTGGCCCATTGTGTACCTTTGTCCACCATCCCACTTGTCCATGAAACCTCTCCTGCCAGTGGAGTCATTCTGGACCACTTCCCACGGCCTTGCAGATCCTTTTCCTGCTGTCAGCGAGGAGTAGGTTTGAATCCCTGGAGTTGCTGATTCCTCTCCAGTTCTGTTTGTGCCATCAAACAGAACTAAAGGAATAAACCTTTAATCAGAGAATGGTTTGGGTTGGATGAGATCTTAAACACCATCCAGTTCCATCCCAGGGACACCTCCCACTATCCCAGGTTGTTCCAAGCCCCATCCAACCTGGCCTTGAACACTTCCAGGGATGAGGAGTCCACAACCTCTCTGGGCAAAAGCCCAAATCACACTGAAGAGTAACACAACTATTTTTCCATTTTTCCTCAAAACTCCAGTGAAATCTGGTCAAAACAACCTGCTTTATCAGCACCGAGTTTTTCCAGGGTGCTCCCACAGCTGCAGGACTCCGACCCTTGGCTTCCCAGGCTGATTTCCAGACTCCTCCAAGAGTCATCCCTGCAAGGTGATGCCACGCAGTGAATCACGTTGGTCAACCCTTATTCCCTGGAACTGGTCCTGCTCTTCGGTCACTGCCTTGTGACATCTGGGAGCACTGACACACCTTCTCCAACATTCCCACTGGCATTCCCTCCCCGAGCCTGGCAGAATCTCATCTCTTGGGCAAGTGCTGTGGCTTATCCTCTCCACACCCAGGTGTATGTCCATAGGAGAGGAATGGTTGGGGTTATCAGGGCTGACTTCACCATCCTGTTGATCCTGTTTTACGTCAGTGGAGCCGGTGGTTTAACGCCGGGGTCAGAAACTTCACAAATAGCTGCAAATCTACCCCAAAAAACCTCAAGGTGATATTCCCCCCCCCCTTTGTTTTTTTTTTCCTTGCTCTGGGTTTTGGTGTCTCCTCAGACTTCCTCTGGTCGTGGCTTCACTGGGATGAACAATGGTTGGTGCCATGAGATGCTCTGAATGTCTCTGATGCTTGAGGGATTCTTACTCATCTGATCTAAACCTATGTTAGTTTGGAGTAAATCCGTGGGTGGAATTAACTCCAAGCTCCCCTTGGATCCCTGGGAACGCCAGGAAGGTGTTCCCTCCAAGCACTGGGACACCTGTGAGGGTCTGAGGTGGGTGGGGGCAGATCCTGCCAAGAAACTGTTGTTGGCCCCCAATCATTTTAACCCCCACCTCGTCCATCTGATCTTTCTTCCACCTGTTTTCTGAACCTCTTCCTCTTCTCCTTCTGCTTCTCCATCTCCTAAATCCCAGGCTGTGAGTTGCAGTGGGTCTCTGCTCTCTTTCCAAGTCTTGCAGGATGGAGAAGGGACGAGCCTGGTTGCACAAGTGGCTTCACTCCACGGGGCTCCTCCTGCTTCACCCTCCCTGCTCTTTGGTGGCTTGGTGAGTTGTGATTCATGGAGATGTCTCCTGATATCCAACACTAAACCTCCTGATAAGTCTTTTCTTGGAAGCAGAAGTGGCACAGGAGCTCAAATGGAAGCCCCAGAAGGGCTGAAGTTATCAGCTCCAGCTCCACCTAAAGCATAATCCTGTTGAGAAATCATAAAGGCCAAGAATATTGTGTCTGTTGGTATCTGGCAGAACCTGGAATTGGATAATCCATGTAGAAGGGGGACAAAGATATTTTTAATTCTTTCTGGAATTGTTCAAAGCCGAGTTGGACAAGGCTTGGAGCAACCTGGGATAGTGGAAGGTGCCCTGCCCATGGCAGGGGCTTGGAACTGGATGGTCTTGAAGGTCCCTTCCAACCCAAACCATTCTGCGATTGTGTGATTTAAGACTTTGTGGGTAACCAGCAGCTTTTAGGGGCAAATAAGACATTGTAAGACATTTCCTGTTTGTATTGTCACCAGGAATATACAGCTGGGTTTAGATATTGAGACTTCTCCAGGTCTAAACCCTGGAAATGCACTTGGCAATAATCCACCCAGACGAAGCCATTAATTTATTCCACTTGGCTTTGAGGATCTGCCTTCCCTGAACTATCCAACCACAGATGTGACAGTCAAATGGAGCTGAACAGGACAAAACTCAAGACATCAGCAGCACTTCCAGCCTGACCAGAGATAAATTAGAGCATTAATCCCAATAAATGGTGTGAATTCCCAAGGTGCTTTCACTCCTCTCCGGGCTCACCAGCCCAGCCTGAAGGCAATGCCGAGGTGAGAAAACAACCCACACGCATTCCTGGCCTCTCATCCACCTCATGATCCCTGCCCACTCCTTCCAAATTGTTGTCTTCATCATCACCCACTGCAAAGGCAGGGAAGATATATATCCTGTCCCCAGGGTCAGGGTGTTTTTCCTGGGCTGTGGAGAAGACTGGGAGAAGATGAGGGCCTCCCTCCTTGCGGTGCTGGCTTTGATCCTGTGCGCGGCTCAAGGTGAGGTGACACCGTTTGCTCCTGGATAAAATGTAATTGAGTGTTTTAAGGGCAGGGATTCCTCTTATCCAGGGAAAGAAACCATGGGAGAGGGCGCCTTAGCTCATGCAGTGGTGCAGCTGAAGGACACAGTGCTCCTCTGGGGTGTTTTTTATCTGTAATCTCAGCCTGAACGTGTGAAAGGTTTTATTTTCCGCCGGGAAATTTCCCTGTTGACGCACGTGCTCCTGGATTTTTAAGGAAGCAAGGCCAAAAAAAAGGAGGCAGTTGCCACTGCTCTGCCTGTAAGAGACTTTGCAGTGAGTTTGTCTGTTGAGGTGGGGCAAGACTGTGGTTGTTCCTAAATCTTGATGAAGATTTTACACGATACATCAACAGCTCCAAGTCCCTGGTTCCCAATTCTGTCTCTGGAAGCAGCAGCAGGACAGGGTCACACCTCCAACATCTGGCCTTGTCCAGATGTTTCTACCCCTCTCAGACAGCCACCAAGCTCACTGATCCCAGAGATTTTTGGGACAAAGTTGGGGAATGAGGGAGAAGTTGTGTTGTGGGCTGAATGGGTTAAGCAGCCTTGCGGTGGGATATTTGGTATTTGCATATTATTTGCATTAGAGATTATGCTTTTTATTTCACAGAGTGATGGTAAGTTAAATCAGAGCCCTTTTAAGGAATATGATCTTACACCCTCTATAGACCAGACAGTCAATAAATCTTACCCCCATTTTGTAAAGAGGGACAGGGTTTGCCAGCCCTTGGAATTCTGCCACATTGTCTGGTGCAGAGAAATAATTTCTTGGAATAGTTATTTCTGTCTCATTGTGGCCTAAGAATACCTTTCTGCTATTTAGCTTTGTTCACTCACTAGAACAGTGACTCTGACAGATTTCCAAGTGTTAACAAGGCCTGGCAGACAGAGACCTTGTCCTCAGTGCCAAAATGAAGACTGGCCTAATCCACATTGGATAATCCAGGCAGGAAAAATGAAGTGTGACACTTAGGTCTGAATTATCCCAGCAAAGAGTTAAAAGCACTTCTCACCTTATTTTTTGTAGCCCAGGTGCTGGAAATATGTTTGAGGGTGTTGATGTCCCACCCAAGGACTGGGGTGTGGGAGTCTGAGTTCTTTAGAGGTCCCAATTAACCCTATTTATCTGGCAGTGCTTTCTGCCTAATTAGGCAGCAGTCCAATAGTCTCCAAAACTCCAAAGGATGACCCCAGGCCTTGGGACATCCTTGTAAACCCCACCAGCAGTCCCTGCCCTTCCCTGCTCCAGGAATCACATCAGACCCGGTACCTTTGGCCCATCAAACTGAAAGAGGGAAAGTTTAGTTTAAATATTAGGAAGAAATTCTTCCCTGTGAGGAGGATGAGACCCTGGCACAGGTTTCCCAGAGAAGCTGTGGCTGCTCCATCCCTGGAAGTGTCCAAGGCCAGGCTGGATGTGACATTGAGCCACATGGGGATGTGGGAGATGTCCATGCCTTTTACACGGGGTTGGAAGGAGATGATCCTGAAGGTTCCTTCCAACCCATTCCATGATTGTGGTGTTCTTTTGAGACCCTTGGCCCATCGTGGTGTTATTTGGATGCAGGGCAGGAAGGGCAGGTTTGCACCATGGAATGGTAGAGTGGGTTGGGGGTCTGGGTCTTCCAGCTCCATCACGTTTATCAGACCTGCCCCTCATGCATTTGAGACTCAAAGACAAGAAGGTGAGAATTTTTCCTGCCAGGACTGGTGGCATTTCACAGAATTACAGACTCACTGAGGTTGGAAAAGACCTCCAAGGTCATTGAGTCCAACCTGTGCCCCATCCCCACCTTGTCCCCCAGCCCAGGGCACTGAGTGCCACATCCAGCCATTCCTTGGACACCTCCAGGGATGGGGACTCCAAACTCCATTCCAGTGCTGGACAACCCATTCTGTGAAGAAATTCTTGGTGATGTCCAACCTGAGATGCAGCTTGAGGCCGTTTCCTCTTGTCCTGTCCTTTGTTCCCTGGGAGCAGAGCCTGACCCCCCCCCAGCTCCCCTCTCCTGTCAGGGAGTTGGAGAGAGTGAGAAGTTCCCCCCTGAACCTCCTTTTCTCCAGGCTGAGCCCCCCCAGCTCCCTCAGCTGCTCCTGGTGCTCCAGCCCCTTCCCCAGTTCTCTTCCCTGGACACTCTCCAGCCCCTCAATGCCTTTCTTGTCCTGAGGGGCCCAAAACTGACCCCAGGATTTGAGGTGTGACCTCCCCAGTGTCCAGCACAGAGGGACAATCCCTGCCCTGCTCCCGCTGGCCACTATTTTTATTACAGGTCAGGATGATTTCATCCCCATCTCCCACATCCCGTGTCTCCTCCTGCAGGAAATGCCCTGCATTGCTACACCTGCAACGGGGAACAAAGCAACTGGAGCTGCCTGAAGGCTGAGAAGTGCTCGGAGAAGGACGAGTACTGTGTGACCAACGTTGCCTCCGTTGGAATCGGTAAATCCTGGCTCTGTATTCCCTGATGGGGCCTCGGGAATGGGATGTGGGGCTCAGCTTGGATTGGTTATGGTTGTCCTGTGTTGATGGATGGGCTGAGGAGTCATTGGGAGGTGGAGCCCTCGGTAGCCCAGGCTGGAAGTGCTGATGGTTTGAAATGCTCCTGCCCATCACACATTGTCTTCTGTAGCTGTTTTATTCCTGCATGGAAAGGCACGGGACACAGAGAACAGGAAGGATCCTTTGGAAGGATAATGAGCAAATCTGAACCTTGTTTAGACAAGGAGGTGGGAAGAAACAGGTAGTTGAGGTGGGTGAGAAGGTGAAGAGAGAGAATCATAAAATCATGGAATCTTTAAGGTTGGAAGACACCTCCAAGGTCATCAACCCAGCACCATGTTCACCACTAAACCATGTCCTCAGGTGCCATATCCACACATTTTTTGGCCACTTCTAGGGATGGTGACTCCACCACTGCCCTGGGCAGCCTTGACAACCCTTTCTGTGAAGAAATGTTTCCTAATATCCAATCTAAACATGCCCTGGAATAACTTGAGGCTGTTTCCTCTCATACCTGGGAGAAGAGACTGACCCTCACCTGACTTCACCCTCCTGTCAGGGATTGAAGAGAGTGAGAAGGTTCTCCTTGAGCCTCCTTTTCTCCAGGATGAGCCCTCCCAGCTCCATCCTGGTTCTCCAGCCCCTTCCCCAGCTCCATTCCCTTTCCTGGACACACTCCAGCCCCTCAGTGTCCTTCTTGTCCTGAGGAGCCCAAATCCGCTCCCAGGATTCGAGGTGTGGCCTCAGCAGTGCCAAGAGAAGGGAATGATCACTTCCCTAATCCTGCTGGTCACACTATTTCTGACATAAACTGGATATAGAATTATTTCCTTCAAGCAGAGAAGCCTGGAAATGTATTTCCAATCCAGGAATTGTCTCATGGATGCCATGAGAAAACCGTGGCTTGATGGTCCACACTGGAAAGTGCCCAGCAAGGATATTGAATGCCTTGGACAGGAGGCCACCAACTGGGCTGTGGTGGGAGCAGGTTGGGTCTCACAGGCCATTTTGGGGTCGTGGGGGAACAGTGGGAACATTATCCCATCCTGTAAAAGCTGGAGCAACCCAACAAACTCCCACTGCTAACCCTGCTCTGTCCTTCCTTTGGGAAAGGCTTTTTGTCCCTGTGGAAGAGGATCACCAAGAAGTGCTCCGAGACCTGCCCACACCACAACTTCAGCCTGGGCTTGGCTTCCTACACCTCCTACTGCTGCCAAACCTTCTTGTGCAACCTGAGTGCGTGCCCAGGGCCCAGGCTGGCTCGGCAGTGACATTCCAGGGAGTCCCATTCCAGTGTCCTTCTTCACCTGCTCAGCAACAGTGGGAGAAAAAGGGCTCCTGGAGGCCTGAAGAGCATGGCCAGATTCCCCCTGGAGGGTGTGGACGTGGAACAGGCTTTGGAATAGATAAAGTTTTATGGTCACCACCTCCTGCCCTGTGTTCTCTCCCAACCTGTAGCTTCCCACTCCTCACTCCTGAGCTTCATGGAGAAGTGGCCCTGCTCTGTCCTGCAGCCTGGGGGAGGGAGGTGCTGCTTCTGCACATCCAAAGGGGTTTCTCCTGCAGTTTTATCTTATTCTGGATGCAGCTGGAGCCAAGGAGTGGCAGTTTCCAGGCTTAGGGAGTGGGGTGGGCAAAAACACCGACTGCTCTGCACCAGCTTGGAGGGGAAACTGTGCAAAGTCTTTGCTGCCAGGGGAGGGGAAAAGCTTCCTGTGTGACAGAGCCTGTGATGGGTGACAACAGCTCCTCCTTGCACCTCTCACCCCACTCTGGTCACCCCCAGCTCAGGGACAGTGACACCCCTGAGCCCCACAAAGACACATCACCCACACCCCCCTCCCTGTTGGCTCTGCCTTGGGTGCCACGTTTTTTCAAAACCAGCCTTATCTGCACAGCAAACATCTGCAAACATCTGCTTGTCTTTGTCCCCACTTCCAGCATCCTCGGGCATCCCTCTGTTCACGTTGCTTTGCTTTTGCTGGAGCCGAGTGACCTCAGCCAGGAACAGCAATGCCCTGGACCTTCCACTTGGAAATGTGTCTTCCAGCAATCCATGTGTTTACTTTTCCCTCCAGCATCCCCCAAAGCAACTGCGGGGTAATCATGGAATTGTGGAATGTCCTGAGTTGGAAAGGACCCACAAGGACCATTGAAGTTCAGCTCCTGGCCCTGCACAGGACAAGCCCAAGGTGATTCCAAGAGTTTTGTCCAAGCACTTCTTGAGCTCTGGAGCCTGTTCCAGTGCCCAAAATCTCCCTGGATGAACAACCTTTCTCTAATACCCACCCTAACCCTCTCCTGACACAATTCCAGCCATTCCCTCGGGTCCTGTCCTGGTCACCTCAGAGCAGAGATCGGAGCTGCTCCTTCACTTCCCCTCATGGAAAGAATTGGAAGCATCTGCTGAGGAACCTTTATGAGGTTTTGTAAGAGAAGAACCAAGATTTCAGAGAGGCCAACTATTTCATGGAGATATTTCCAGAGGCTGCAGAGAAATGAGGGTAAAAAGAAGCTGGAAAAATGAACAATGATGAGGGCGCAGAGATTTTCCAGTGGCAGAGCACCTCTCCTTTCTCCCAAGCAGCACTTTCTGGGGGAATTCTGCTCTGGAAAAATCATGAAAACGCTTTAACTCGGGTCAGCCTGGGCTCTCAAATCTACAAACCATCCCTGAGCCAAGGGATGACGCTCTGTGTTGTGCTTCCAACCCAACCCTGGTAAACAAGGGGGACAAAAGGGGCTTTGAGCTGAGCTGAGCGTGGCTGCCTGGCAGGAATGTTTTCTCCTCAGGAACCTCCAGAGTTGTGTCTCTCCCTTATTAATCCCCTTCTCCTTCCCTTTCCCCCTTCCTGCTCACAGTTAGGCCGTGCTGGGAGGGCACATCTTGATGCCCAAGGAGCCACTGTGGGTGATGCACCTCCTTCTACCTCTTTTTTGGACCCCAATCTCTTCCATTCCCTCTTTAGGGATTCACATTTCTCCCCCTGCAACAACCCAAGCTCCCTCCCCTCCCTCAACCCTAGTGCTCCAAAGCTCTAATTTACTCATCACATGGTATTTTCTCATAAAAAGAACAACAGCAACAACAGAAAAGAGACTCATGTGTGGTTTTTCTCCTGGGTGCCAGAACTACTCAGCTCTGTGCAAGCACGAGGAATCCCAGTTGGAGAGACTTTAATAATTAATATTTAATTGTGCTGGGTTTATAAGTCCTGCAGCAGCAAAGACAGAGGTAGGGAAACACAGGCTGGAAGTTTTTTGTTGCTTTAAAGGAAAAACAGGCTGGATTTTTGGCTTGATTTGCTGTTCCTTTGCAGCAGAAAAGATTTTTTGTATCCCCTGGCTGATGGAAGGGGAAATAAATCATAACTGAAGAGCAAAGGGTTATTTTTTTACAGTGATATGTAATGATAGGACGAGGGGGAATGGATTTAAACTAAAAGAGAGTAGGTTTAGATGGGATATTAGGAAGAAAATCTTTAATATGAGGGTGGGGAGGCCCTGGCACAGGTCACCCAGAGAAGCTGTGGCTGCTCCATCCCTGGAAGTGTCCAAGGCCAGGTTGGATGGGGCTTGGAGCAACCTGGGATAGTGGAAGGTGTCCCTGCCCATGGAAGGAGGTTGGAATGAAATGAGCTTTAAGGTCCCTTCCAACCCAAACCATTCCATGATTCCATGATTCCCTTGCCCAAAAGGAAGGGAATGCAGCTCAAGGACATGGAAATCTACCCTCCTCCTAAAATGCAAAGCAACCCTGGTGGGAATTACTCCTCTCCAACACATCTGAGGAGGAAGAGGAGGGTGTGATTCCTAACCACTAATTTTGACCAGGAATTAGGGCCAATTTTGGCCAGTGATTAAATTACCCTGAGCTTGTGTCCTTTGCTGTGTCATGAAGGGCAGAATTCCCTCCTTGGGCTTCAAAGTCACTTGGAGGATCCTGAAGAGAAAGGGGTTGGAAAAGAACTTGTTTCCATCACTACAAACTGCACTGAGCTTCTCTGATCCCACCCAAAAAACGGGATGGTGGGAGGGAGATGAAGGAGAAAGATGCCCTGGAGACTCAGCACAAATTTACTGCAGGAATTTGGGGAGTGGGTACCCAACTATCCAGACATGCAGAGAGAGGGAAGAACGAGCTCTTGTCCCCAAAGGCATGGAGAAAAGTCCTGGAGAAAGAATTCCCTAAGCCTGGCACTTAGAAGAGGCAGCACAAAGCAAACACAGAGTCCTTTCAGTGGCTGGAGCTGGGAGGGACACGTGGTGTTGGGATGAGGCAACAAACAATTCCAAATGGAATAATAAATGCCTGGTTGCAGATAATAACCAGCAGTTTAAATGCCTGAGGGATGCCCAGGATGGACACCAGGGGCAGCTGTGACGTGGTTCCTTTGGGATGTTGGACCCTCGGAGTGTCTGGGTGTCATTGTCACCTTTGCTCTCAGAGAGTTCTCTCTGCTGCCAAATCCAGGGATAAATTTATCCCTGTGTGTGGGCAAGGCTGGAGGAATCCTGGGAGGGAGGTTGGGATTGGGATGGAGCCAAAAAGCCTTGAAAAATGGGGAGAAGTTCCCCAGGATCCACGGAAGAGGGGACATCAGATGAGGAAATGAGTGTCATTCCAGGCAGGAAAACACCAAACCACCTTTCCAAAGCACAGCAGCCCCAGATGTGTTGCCCAATTCTTTGTAGGGCTCAGGGAAGGGGGTGAGGGCCTCGTTTGGTTTGTGGGGTGACCATTGGGATGCTGGGTCACACAATCCGGGAAGGATGGGGAGGGAAGGAATGACCTGGATGTCCCTCCGAGGGAAATTCCAGCTCTTTGGGAAACCCAGGAGTTCCTTAAACCAAAGGTAGAAGCTGAAATCCCTGGCACTGTTTGGGGTCAAGGCATGTTTATGGTACAAGACATGGTACAAAAATCCAAAAGAGAGGTTTTTAAAATGTTAATTCTTGACTTCATAAAACACTTGATTTCAAGCATTTCAGACTGAAACAGCCTTTGGGACTCGTGTCATGGTTTTCAGCGACTTATTTCAATGCTGGATGCCCCCAAATCACAGAGCTGGGCATATGGGGTGACTCCCCCCTCCTAGGACAGGCACAAAAAATGGCATTTGAAGGGCTCTGCGGAGATTCCCAACTTTTTTTCAGAGGCTCTGCGCCAGTGAATCAGAGATTCCTACCCTTTACATGCCTAAATTAGTTGTTTTGAATCCCAGACTCGGTGAGAAAAATAAAAGAAATCAAGAAAAAGGTGGCAAAACTATATAAAAAAAACCCCCAACCCGCCTACGAGACAGAATTTGATGGAAGTTGGCGCATTTCCATAAAATTTCCATGTCTGGTGCACTAATGAACATTCTGGATTGCGAGAAGGGGAGACACAACAACAAGAAAAAACCCATTTTCCTGGGAAATTCTGGATGGATTCCAGCACAAAGAGCCAGACTAAGCCCACGAGAGGGAGCTGGTGCCTCTGTGTGGCACCGGAGAGGCCTCGAGATGCTGTCGGCCCATGGAAATCTGCTCCTGGAGCAAATTCCAAGGGAAAATCCGAGCAGCCGAGCGAGGGATGGGATGGGAGCAGCCCAGGGAAGGATGGCTGTGGGTCTGTGCAGGTCCTGGCCACCATCCAGTGCCCACTCGTTCCCACTCCGGTGGCATCAGGGATAATTCTGGAGTGTCCAATGTCCTGTGCTGGATAAAGGGGGAATTTGCATCCGAATCCCAAAGCTCTGCGGGGTTTTAATCCAGAGTTCGTAACCATGGGCTGCTTTGGATGTGGGAAAGAGCCTGTATCCCACCCTCTCCTACATCTCCAAGGCTCTTGGAGTCCCCAAATCGTTGGGATGAGCCTGGGCAGCATGAAGGGGATCTTGTCTTGGAAGCTGTGAGGTCTTGGGGAGTAAAGAGGGGCTCAGATCAGAGGGTGCTGTGCCCTTCTGTCCCTTTCTGGGTGACTCTGTCCCCTCTTTCTGCTTTTCCTGCACGTTCCCCCTTGGCAATGACTCCCTGAGCATCTTCCTGCCCCTCTGGTACTAAATTCCACTGACTCCCCTCTGGAAATGGTCACAGGCAAAACACAAGACCAGAGCCTTCAACCCACCACGCATGAAAACAAAGGAAATTCCACCTTTTTCCTCCTCCCTCTGTAGGTTCTAACCCTGCCTCCAACCTGCAATTCTGTGGAAGCAAAGCAGGGAAAAAGTTCACCAAGTTCTTTGTGGGGAGACGAGGCTTCAACCCAAACTCTGCCACCACTTCCCCATGTCTGACCTCGGCAGAATCACTTGGTGCCTCTGATTCACGAGCTAAAGATGGAGATAACAATGCAAGGCTGCTCTCCCTGACCTGGAAGGCTCTTGGGATCTCAGCAATTGGTGTCTTGGGGATGTTTCATCCAGCAGGAATGACCCCAGACCAGGATCAGGAAGGGTCAGGTGCCCACCTCCAGTGTCTGTGCACTTGGATCTGCCTCTCCCAGGCCCCTGCAGGCTCTGTGCTGCTCTAATTGGTGTGAACACTCATCCTTTCCATAACTGAATGCAAAAAACCTGTTGTGGAAAAGCTCCCACGTCGTTCCCTCCTCCAGAAATGCTGTTCTTTGACTCACTGTGGTGCCAAGGAGCTTTTGCTGGGAGCTCTCTTAGGAGCTGGGCAGGCAAACATTGCAGAAACACATCCCTGCCCTGGCTCCATCACTAAGGAGTTTTACAAGGGATGGATGGAGACACAGAGGTGAAGAGGAGGGTGTGAGCACTTGGTCAGTGCCAAGGTGTTGTCAGCAAGGGTGACAGGTCTCTTCATGGCATCAGGCTCCTCAGCAGGTCTGATGGGATCCAGGACCTCTTGGCCACCTTGGAGCCTCCAGAGAGTGTAAACAGAGGAGCTCTGAGGCCGGGATTGGTGCCTGGAATGATGCCAGGATGAGATGCAGAGCCCTGTATCCTTGGATCCAGGATACAGGAGGCAGCTGCCCCCTCCCCAGCAGTGGCACAGGAGACAGGGAGGGCTGAGCCCAGCACAGCAGTTGGGAGAGCAAGCAGGAGGTTGGGAATGAGCTCCACCCTGGGAAAGCTGGGAAACCGGCTTGTCTGCCCGTCAGCATTCCCAGCTGGAAGTCAGCAGGAATGAGGAGGGAGGGTGGTGTTTGCCCCCTCCCCACAGCAGCAAAAACTCACAGAGACACAGAATGGTTTGGGTTGGAAGGAGCCTTAAGGATCATCTCATTCCAACCCCCTGCCATGGGCAGGGACACCTCCCACTATCCCAGGTGGCTCCAACCTGGCCTTGGACACTTCCAGGGATGGGGCAGCCACAGCTTCTCTGGGAATTCCATTACGGTGCCTCCCCGCCTTCTCAGGGAAGAATTTCTTCCCAATATCTGATTCCTTCCCAAATGATTCCTGTTTTAGTTTAAAACTGCTGCTCTTTTCCTGATGCTTAGCGTGGTCCAAAGCTTTCCCAAGCCATGTGGTCCTTGCTCCCGGGGTGGATGTGTCTGGATTCAGATGCTCTCCCCAAGGTTTGCTGCTGCTCTGAGGCTGAAGGGCTCAGAGGAAGCAGAACTTGGGGCATTTTCTATATCTGGCCATATTTCATTTCCCAAAATACCCACAGTCACCAAGGTTTGGTGGCAGAGCTTCCTGGAGATGCTGTCCTGCTTCCAAGGAAACGGGCAGGAGTGGTGCTCAGCACCTCCCAGGCTTTCCTAAAATGGTCCTTCCTCTTATCTGGAGCAAGAAGGAGCTGGATTGGGGACTGTCACAGCCGTGTCCCTGCAGATCATCTCACCTCCCACCCCAAATCCTCCTCCCTAAATTCTGCTCCGCACTTGTTGGCAGGAGTGGGAAGAAGCAAACGGGTGAAAACAAGATCCTGAGGTTAATTCCTCCTGGGAAAAGCTCCATCCACACAGGTAAACAGCACTGGGTGCCCCCCAGCTGTGAGGACACGGGGCATGATGTGCTTGTGGCACCTCTTCCATCCCCAAAACAGGGTGGTCACTTCCAAATGGTCCGTGGGCTGTTTCCAGGGCATGGTCTGGGGGGTGTTTCTTGGCGTGGGAGAGGGTTGATAGTGGGAAAACGCCAAGTTTTTGACTTATTTATTGGTGTGGAAGTGGGTTCCCAGCTCTGTTTTGTATCTGGGTTGTACAACTGGCAGGAGAAACCCAAAGGGAGCAATTCCTGACTCCAGCATGTGCAAGGATTGCTTGGATGGGTGTTCCATCCTCCCCTTCCACTGGGAATGGGGTGGGTCAGAGTGGGTGGGCAGCACTCACCCCACCCTCAGGAGCAGCTGGCAGGGAGGGCACCAGAGATGCCGTGGCTGGATTTTGGCTGTGGAAGGGACACCAGAGGCACCTCTTGGTGCTGTGGGTGTGTCAGAGGAGAAAGCCAGGCCTGGGGGACAAGGGATGAGCTTTTGGCTGCAGAAAAGGGCTCCTGGTGCTGAGCCCGCCCCAGATTTGTTCCTATTGGCACTTCCTTCATCCCATCTTGATGGAGGAAGATGCTTCAGCTTGAACAAAAGTGGATTTTCTTCCACGTGGGAAGGCAGGAGGGAGTGGCTGTGAGCAAAACCAGAGCCTGATGTCAAAGTGCTGTGTTTACAGCCCAGAAACAGGAGGGTAAATCTGTGCAAAGTCTCATGGGCCTCTTTTTCCATCGGAGATCCTGTTTCCTTCCTCTTCTCCTGCTCTTTAAGGAGCAATTGGGTTGCAAAGCAAAGGTGGAGGGAGGCTGAGGAGCCAAAGCCACCACTGTCCCACACCCGTGACTTTGAAATTCTTGCTCAGACTCAATTTCAAGGCTCTCAAACCTTTGCTGACACATTCTGAAGTCCCTTCAAGACGTGGTTGCCCCTTTTTGTGACATTTAACAAGCTGGCACTGACTCAAAGCCTGGCACACGATGCCCAACATCGAGATGGGGCGAGTTGTTCCTACTGTGCCCTTTCCTTGGCAAACAGGTGGGTGCCTGCAAAGCTGGGATGGCTTTTCCACCCTGCTATTGTCCCTGGATGAGTGTGGGTGGCTTTTGGTTCCCATGTCCCTCCCAGGCTGCCATCCAGGAGGTTTACAAGCCCTTGTTTTGAGCTGGGCTCCGAGGGGTTGTTGTGCCAGTGGAGCTGCTCTCTCCCTACCCCACGAGTGGTGGGGATGGGATGAGAGAAGCCAGAGCCAGCTGGAATGTGCAGGGATGCTCCTGAGGTGGAGCAACGCCTTTCCCACCTTCTGCCTTTCCACCACCCCAACAAAACCATTCCCAGATTTTCCAAAACAATAATAATTAAAAAAAAAACCCAACAAAACCAAACCCAAACAACACGCAGCCACGAATTTTTGGGAAAATGCCCATCTGCCCTCCCAGTGAGGGACGAGATTGTGTTCCCAGATATCACTGTTTGTTTCTCTGCCCTGCTGAACACACCCCTGAGGTTGGGATGGTTTCAGCCGGGATGTTTCCTTGCTCCACATCTCCTCCGTGTCTCCCTGGGGACAGCCCTGCTCTCCTCGCCCTCTCTAGGCACTTGGGGAGGTTTCAGGGCTATTACACGAGGTGTGACAAGTTTCTAGACGTAACCAGAGCTGGCCCAAGGCTCTTGTTCTCCCTGTGCAGCTGGGATTTGATCCGTGCCCGGCTGGGTCAGCAGGAGCAGGGCAGGAGGGAAACTGGAGCATCCTGATCTTCCCACGCCTGTGCTGAGCTTTTCCACTCTTGTGGAATTTTGTCACTCTCAGTTGTGCAAAAAAACCCAGACCCTGAGAAGATAAAATAAATTAGGAATGGGGATAGGGTGAGGGGGAATGGATTAAAACTGAAAAATGGTGGGATTAGGAAAGATATTGGGAAGGAATTCTTCCCTGCGAGGCGCTGGAATGGAATTCCCAGAGAAACTGTGGCTGCCCCATCCCTGGAAGTGTCCAAGGCCAGGTTGGATGGGGCTTGGAGCAACCTGGGATAGTGGAAGGTGTCCCTGCCCATGGCAGGGGGTTGGAACAAGGTATCAGGAAGTTCCTTTCCAATCCAAGGCACCTAATCTTGGAAATTTCAGCTCTTGGGTGTCAGTGCTGAGGATCATTTCCAGGCCATCGTGGAAGAGATGAGTCCAGAACCCAAACCACATTAAAAAAGGGGAGACTTGGAAAATTTTCATTCATATGGAAGCAAAATGGATGAGTAGAACTGTCTTGGAGGCCCCACAACCTGACCTGGCAGGTTCAAATACCTCATCTCTCCACAGCCCCGCAACTCCAGGATCTTAACATTTAATTTAAAAACACCCTCAAAACAAACCCCAAATCCCTCACAGTGATCACTAAGACAGTTGTGAAGACAAACACAACAGCTGTCACCCACTTTTCTTCCTCAAAGTCTCCTCTGGTGAAGTTTTTTGGCTGCCTTTCCGTAAACATTTGGAGTGGCAGTGTTGAGATTCCTATCACAGCCCCAGATTTCCAAAGGGACATCACAGCCTTGCTTGTCAGGACCTGTGTGACCATGTGGTGGAGGGGACAGTCCCATTTTAGTGTCTGCTCATGTTATGAAAGAGGATCAGGGAGGGCTGGACCTGGGACAAGAGGAAATTCCCCCTTCCAGTGAAAAAACAATGAGGAATGTGGGAATTATCAACAAAGTGGTGTTATTTCTCCCCAAAGTTGCCACCAGTGGTGTCCTCCTCAGGGAGGACTGGGATTAACCATTTTTGGGAAATTCCAAGAGTTTTTCCTCTCACTTCTTCCTCCTCCCCACCATCCTCCACTGCCCTTTTCCCTTCAGACCCTGCGGGTCTCCAATATCCCCCTTTTTGGCTGTGGAACAACAAGCCTTGGCCCTGGACCCAGGAAGGATGATTCACATCCATAACTCCCAACCTCTCCTCTACAGACAGGGTGGGTACATCCAAATGGATGCAAGGAGCAGCCCCATGTGAGGGCACCATCCAGGGCTGGTTGGGGTGTGCCCAAGCCATGGCTGATGGCATGGACGGCATTGGGGCTGGGCCTGTGCCCTGTTTGGGGAGTTAGGCTGGGCCTGGCCCTTCAATCAGGGACTTGGTGGGGATGTGAATCATGGTGGTTGACTCCATCCCTGATGGTGCTGGTTGATATCTCCCCAAGAGCCTCCAAGCTGATGGGACTGAAAAACTTCCTGGGGCCTTGGGAATGTGAGAAAATGGCTTTGCTTCCCTGCTGGCTGAGACCCCAAATTCCTCAATTATTGAGGCTGACAGCAAAGCTCCTGGGCTGAGGGGGAACTCATGGAATCATGGAATGGTTGGGGTTGGAAGGGACCTTGTTCCAAACCCCTGTCATGGGCAGCTTTGCCACGTTGCTCCAAGCTCCATCCAACCTGGCCTTGAAGCCAACCTGGATCACCTTGTTTGTCAGCCAGACGTGATGCATTTGGGATATTCCACTCCTTCCTAGCTGGAGGTTTGGTAGCCTGTCATCTGCCTCAAGGATGACCTGAGGAGCTCTGTCCTGGAGTTTGGGCACTCCCAGGTCAGCTCCAGACCCAGATGTGCTTTGGGAAGGGAGGAACTGAGTCTTCCTGCAATAGGCCTCAGGTGGAAAAGGCAAAATGTCACACTCAGATCTTCCTTTTTCCCACTGTTTCTGGATCCCACGATCTCCCCCTTCTGCTCCTTCCCCAAATCCTGTTGCCATTGCACAGATGAAGCAACTCAGCGTTCCCTGAGCCTCCAAGGAAGGAGGAAAGGGCACAACCAGATGTTGTCTGGAGCCAGGCTGGACCTCTTGCCCTCTGGGCACCACCCGCCTGACTCAGGGACACATCCAAGGTTTCCACCTCCTCCCCTTATCCCACAGGTTCTTTTTTCCCCTCCTGAGCTGCACTTTGCAGCCCTGAGCTGAAACAGAGCTTCCTCCCTGCACTTCGGGGCAGAGCTGAGAGCTGAGCCTCCCTCCAGAGAGAAAAAAACGGGAGAGAGTTGCCATTTAAACATTCCTGGATCCGACAGTTTCTCCCCCTCACGGTTCCATCACGGCTTGAAAACACCCTTTGTCTGACTCTGGTTACACAGAAAGGACTGGCCTTGCACAACCCACTCCCAAGGTCTGGCACAAACACACTCTCTCAGCTGCCAAGCTCCAAGTGGGTTAAGGTTTTTTCCTTAAAACTCTGTTAACTCTTTAATACCCTCCGTGACACCCACCCTGGCCCAGTTTCTGCTGCAAGATTCACCCCACTGCCCTCTCCTCCCCTCCCTTTTTTTTTATATCCCTGGGAAAGAGTTTTAGCACCTCCCTGCCGTGTTCTCCTGGCACCATCTGCACTCCCACTACCTCACTTGTCTTTGCCCTGGATTTTCTTCCAGCTCTTTCACCCCTTGCTCGACAATATCAAGTTGTTCTGTGCTTCTAGAACACCATCCCCATCCTCCCTCCATGGGCTGACTGGAGCCCAGAGCCCTTTGCAGTGGCCCTGGGCGTGATTGCAATATCAACAGTGCCCAAGAACAGCGTGGCTTTGGGACCTGGCCAGCCCCAGTCTGGCTCCCAAAGCTCTGGCAGTGCCCTTCAGGGACACAGGGATGGGGGCCAAGTGATGCCCCAAATGCTTTCCCCATCCAGGTCGCACAGTTGTCCTCCCCAGTTTGACTCCAGTGGTTGGTTAAACTGGGATTTGGGGCTCCCCAGACACTCGAAAGGTTGTTTTTAATACCAAAACAGTGTCTGCACACAGCAAGGTGCACATTTGGCACAGCGCTGAGTGATGCCACTGTAGAGGCAGCGACTCTTCCCTCCCATCCCATCTTATTTCTCACCCTCACTTTGCCCATCTCCAATTATTTCCCTATCTTTAATTATTTCCCCCCAAGCTTGGTGTGTTTGCTTTGATTTATTTTGCTTTGCACCGCTATTTCTCTGCTCCCCCCCTTCTCCCTTCCTAGTTCTGGGTGAAATATTAATCTTGTTTATTATTATTAACCTCCCCTTTCTCTAATCTATTTAAATGCTTTCTCACATTTCCACTTCCTACAGCCCATTTCTCACTTGCAGATTTTTCTATTCAGCTGCACTTTGCTTTAACGGCCTCATTTATTTACTGTTCATTTATTTGTTTTAATTTCAAAGCCTTTCTTCTTTCTTGTCCTGGGCTGTGTTTGTGCTTCGCTCCCTCTTCCCACTGAGGAGCTGCATTTTTCTGCTCGATTTGCTCCAAGATGAGCTGGATTTGGTGTGATAATTCATTTTCATTTTGGGATTCTTGATGGGATGGAAGAGAAGGAAGTTTCATTTTCCATTTTTCCAGCTGCCTGAGACAATTCTGGTATTATACAAAAACCAAAAATGTAGATTAATACCCACTCTTTCCCTCCATCCTCCAGCAGATCGTGTTTCCTGCCTCATGTTGTTCATGCATGTATTTATAAGGAATCTTGTGTGGAGAGCATGGTTTTTTCCACAGATTATTCCTGAAATATTGTTGCTACATTATCTCTCACGTGGATCTTTCACATCCTTGCTAAAAGAGGAGTTGAGGATTCATTCAAGGGCAGAGAACAGAGTGGAAAACTCTGAAAACTGGATGTTCATCCCACCCACCCTGCTCTGGAAACAGAGACAGAAATCACTGAGGGTTGAAGCTGCTGTAGAAAAGGAGGAATTGGGCAAAGGAGGAATGACTGGAAGCAAAAGACTCATTCCAGGGGTTGGGAATGGTTCAGCTGCCCAGGGTCCTGCAGGCAGGTGATCAGAGGATGAGACTATGAACCAACACTTAGGGATTTACTTCCCAGGCTCCCCAGGGAATGGTCACTTCCCAAGGCTGCCAGAGCTCAGGAAGGGTTTGGACAACACTCTCATGGCGGGATTTTTTGGGTGTCCTGTGCAGGGTCTGGACTTGGCTTTGCTGACCCTTGTGGGTCCCTTCCAACTCGGGATATCCTGTGATTCCATGAGTAATTTAGGGGGACAAAGAGCAACTGGATGTTCTTTATTCTGTTTCCAACCATTTGTGGACTTACAAACCTTGATCCTGAGCTTCCCTTGGCCATTTCTCTCCCCAAAAAGGATCCTGCCGAGGTCACTTCTTGACCAGGACTTGTTTTATTTCTCAGTTATTTTCATTCCCATTCCATAGTTTAATTCCTTCAGGTGTTTCCATGCACTTGGTCCCTCTTCTGCATCCTTAGTAATTTGGCAAGAGGTGTTGTGGGAGCAGAAGGAGGGAGCCAGGAAAGACTGGAGAGGTCATGAAGGACTGGAAAAACCTGACAGAGTCCAGAGTTGGTCTTTAGGTAACAACAAACATTGTTGCTTGGAAACTCCAGATGGTTCTGGAGGACGGAGGAGCAAAGCAAAACAAAACCACTGGATCCCATTCCTGCCTGGAAGTCTCTGAGTGACAATCCCCAGGCACAAATAGTGTCATTGGGCTTGGAAGTGGATGATCTTTAAGGTCCCTCCCAACCCAAACCTTCCCATGGATCTGTGATTGCAGGAACGCCAGTTTTCTGTTTAAAGCACTTTGTACAAGTGACATAATTCTGGATGACCAACAAAAACCTTGTCTCCTCTCCCACTTCCCACAGATATTTAGCTCCCATTTCATGGCAGAGAGAAGGGATGGAGGATTCCAAGTGACACCTCACAACCCCAGACCGGCGCCGCCGCCTCTGCTTCGCTCCGGGTTTCGCGGTTCATCCCAAGAAGGGACTTCCCATATTTGGATCAGATAAACTGTTCCCCAAATTAGCAACGCACACATGGTCAGCAGGCGGAGGCCTTGGAAAAAAAGATTGGATCTGGGTGAGATGTGACAAAACATCTCACCCTGCAGCCTCCTCTCGGGTTCTTACGCAAAAACACACCCAGCATTGATCACATCTTGGGTGCTGTCATTCCCCAAACCTCAAATTACTGTAATCAAAGGAAGTCAAAGACAACTCAGACCTGGTATAAAACCTTCTCGTGGGGCACCACCCCACACTGCTGAGGATCTGAGGGCACAACCACCATGAGGGCTTTTCTGGTTGCCCTGCTGGCAGCAGTCCTGTGTGCCAAGCAAGGTAAGGAGCTCTGGAGGCTGGGAAAGCCAAGTGGAGAGGATGGAAATGAGAACACAAGGAGGAGAATTAGAGTTAACCCAGGGACGAGAGGGTTTGACAGCTTTTATTGCAGCTGGGGAGGACTTGGTGGTGCAGTTTCTTTTCGGCATCGAGAAATATTTGGTGTGGTCGAGTCCTTGTGTCTGAGTTGTGCCGAGGTACCTGGAACCCAAATTTGAGCTCAGCACCCTGAGTTCTCCCACCCTCACATCTGAGGACAGGCACAAACTGCAAAACGCTGACAGGAGTTAAGCAGAGCTCGGACTTTTTCTTACCTTTGGGAGAGACTTCGTTCCTGGAGGAAACTCGAGGAGCTGTTGGTGGCTGGTGTTGACTCCTCATCTCCTGCCAGAGCTTCCCTTTATTCCCCACAATGCCATTCCAATTAAGAAATGAGGCTGCTGGCAGATATTTGAAAGCCTGGGAGCTCTTTGCTCCTAAGTTTGAAGAGCTTCCCTAAGTGCCTGGGAGTGTGTTTGTAATGGGATCCTCAGTGCTCCTCTTTCCAAAGGAGGTGCAGCTCTAACAGGATAATTGTGTGGAAATATCCAGCTGGGAAATACTGTGCTTGTGTCTGCAAGCCCGAGGAGCAGCACAAGGCCCTTTTTGCACCGTTAAGGTTATTTTTGGCTGCATTTGCAAAACTACAGCTAATGGAGGGTGGAGGCCAGATGCAGGAAAAGGCTTTATAGCAGCTCTAATGGCTTAAGCTGTTATTGTTTCCTGGCTGGAAGGGATTTTCTTTCCCTCAGTTGGTGACACAAGTGCATTTCAGTTGCTTTCAGGCACGTGCTGGGGTCTGGGCTCCATCTGCAGCAAGAAGTGGTTTGACCAACTTTGTGAGATTTGGCAAAAAAGGGAAATCAGGGAGAGCTGCAGGATCTGTAAAATGCAATAATTCTTGGCTAAGCAGCAGGTCTGGGGTTTGCTTTGCCTGCAAAAGGACAGGGGCTCACAGGGTTGGGGAACATCCCAGTGAGGGAGAAACAGTGAGAGCTGCAAAGTCAGTTAGAGAGAAGTTAAAGCCAGGATGCAACAAGGCTGATTTTCTCTCCTGCTATGGAGAACAACTGCACCTGCAACACCTGGCATGAGAAAAGAGCACAGAATTCTCAAATCAGAGGATGGTTTGGGTTGGGAGAGACCTTAAAGATCATCCAGCTCCAACCCCCTGCCATGGGCAGGAACACTTTCCACTAGACCAGGGTGTTCAAAGTCCAACCTGGCCTTGAAGCATCTTGGTTTCAAAGCAAGATAATCAGTCCCATGCTGAGACACCCAAGGCACCTCAGGGGAGGCTTTTTCTTCTCCTGCCTTGGGGTAGTTATAGCCAGAAATGGCTTTTAATTCTCTTTTAGAACTGCCTCTGGCATTGTCTAACTAAGCATCAGGGGCAGATTCAGCTTGAGAGATGAGTTTGAACCAACAGCAGCTTTGGAGAGTCCCTGGGAGGGGTTTCCTTGCTGAAAACAAGTCCAAATTCAACTGGGAGGGGCTGTTCCGTGCAGAACTCAGAGCCTTCCCAGGCTGGGAATGTCAGGAGGAACCCAAGCAGGGGAATTTCAGCCTGACAGAAGCCCCTGTGTTGTGATTTGGTCGCCTTCAGCCAAGAGGTGCTGACAGAGGCAGGATTTCCCCAGAGCAGCTCAGCTCCCTCTGTCACCCCTGCTCCGAAAGGAGGAGCATTTCATGGAACTCTGAGCACGAGGGAAACAGTTTGGAATCCAGGGAATGCAATGGCACCCATCCATGGGTCTCTTGCATGGCCAACCTGGAAGTTTGAGTCAATTTGCTTGAGTTGTACCCAGTAATAAACATCCCACCTCCTTCTGCTTTAGTAACAGACCTGGCTCAGCACTGAGTTAATAATATCACTGGGAACATGTTGAAGAGTAATATCTCCATTATCCAGAGCAACCTGTCCCTGGAAACTCCCTTTATTGTGGTGCTGTGCTTAAGTAATTTTGCTCACAGGGGTGTCATAGGCATTAATTACTTCGTGTCTGTGCAGTGTTTTGCAGACGCAGTTTGAAAACACTTCAAACCGAGCTCTCACCTGAGAACAGAGCCAGTCCCTCCTCTCCTTGCCAGAACTGTGCTGGCCAGGTCAGGAGCTTTGCTTTTGGAGGTTGACTTTCCACTAACAAATGTGATTTCTAATTTAATCACCTCAAATCTCAAGTAAATCAACAAAACCTCATTTTGTTCTCTCTGTTTTCTCACCTTCAAACCAACCTTTTATTTCATTTGTCATGAAAACTTGTTCACAACATACTTTTCACCTTGTGTTTTCCAAGGAAGGATATGGCTTTTCAAAATTTTTTTCCCAGGAGTGAGTTGCTGGAAACCACTGATGTGTCCTGTGTGCTTTTTCCAGCTTCCTCCCTGTTTTGCTACCTGTGTGAAAACGAACATTCCAACTGGAACTGCTTTAAAACCTACAAGTGTGAAGACCATGAGAAATTCTGCATGACCACATACAGCACTGTTGGGCTTGGTGAGTTCCAGCAACACATCCAGGCTGGTTTATCTTTATTTTATTCCTGGAAAATAGCGATTTTCTTGGGGGAGTAGTTGGTCTTTTGGAAAAAAAATCGATGATTGAGGTTTAAGGATCACAACATGTAATTTGTGGATCATGGAATGCTTTGGATTGGAAGGGACCTTAAAGACCATCTGGCTTCCATGGGCAGGGACACCTTCCACTAGACTAGGTTGTTCCAAGCCCCATCCATCCTGGCCTTGAACACTTCCAGGGATGGGCAATCCACAACTTTTCTGGGCAACTTGTGCCAGTGTCTCACCACCCTTGTGGCTGGAACACAGAGATTTCATGAGCAGACCCAGAAGTCACTCAGGATGAAGGATAGAAAGGGTTTGGATGTAAATAATGTGGTTTTAGAGGCTGAAAATGCCTTGGCAGTGATTTTCTGCTGTCCTACAGGAAGCACAGGATCACAGAGCTATTGGGCTTGGAAAAGACCTCCAAGACCATCAAGTCCAATCTTTCACTTGGCCAACAAGACCATAGATTTAGGCATGGTGTGGGTTTCTATCATGGACTTTTTAATGTCATGCATTTCATGCAGGATGTGTGAGATACTCACCCCCCGATAGCTGGTATTGCTTCCCTGCAATTCATAACCTCCTCCTCCCACCCTCTGCTCAGCTCTTCCAGAAAATCCCAAATCCCAAATTTCTTATCCTCCATGCAGGCAAGGACGTGGGACACCGCATCACCAAGAAATGCGCTGCCGAATGTCCCGAGACAAACGTGAATTTTGGAGTGGCAGCTTATTCCACCAAATGCTGCACCACCTCCCTGTGCAACTTCAGTGGTGCCAACAGCATCAAAATCAGCTACGCCGTGATGTTCCTGGGAATCGTGGCCAGTCTGGTCTGTGTCATCAGGGCAGGATTGTGAGGAGGGGTGGGAAAAGATGTGACAACCCAAGAACGTGCAAGGTATTCCCCAGCTGAGAAACCAACCTCCTCTGTCAAGTGTTTCCAATGGGGTTGGTGCTGCCCTGGCTTTTTCCAAGGCAGATCCCATCCACAACATGACAGGCCAGTGTAGCTCCTGGTTTTCCCCCCATTCTTTTATACTAATTTTCCCTGGGAAAGCTCTTTTGATAGCACACATGTGACAATGGTCAGACAAAATAAAGATTTATGTTATTCTAGAGTGTCTTTGTTAAATCCCCACGAGGACCAGGCTGAGACAACAGCTCTGCTGGGAAGGGCTGTTGTCTGAATCTCTGCTTCCCATTGAATTCCTCTTTTTAGGACTTCTGAGCCTTCTCCTGGTTGCCTTTCTCAACTGATCCAGTTGCATCCAGCAGCTTGAGACATTCCATAAGCCAGATATTCTGATCACTCCGAGGTGTCACTCTGGAAGTTCAGGGATGTTTGTGTTGTTCCCACTGCCAACAACAGTGGGAATTGTTTTGTAGCTGCCCAGACACACGACCAGGGTTTGGCAGGAACTGGTTTTACTGCAAAGTTCTTGTGTGATCTCTGCAAAATGGGTGGTTTCAGCTTTTCATGTAGGTAGAAGTCCCACCTCAAGATGCTGGAGATGTCCAAGGTGAGGACAGAGCTGCTGGAATCTGTCCTCATGGAAAGGGCACCTCTGTGCCTGCTTGGAGAAGATGCTGCCGAGTGATTGCTCATGATTTTCCTTTGGGAAAATGGGTGGGAAGAGGTGAGGGGTGTCTGGGAGGTCTCTTCTCCTTCCCTTTCCACTGTTGCTGATGCATTTCCAAGCTTGGGGATGGAAGAGATGGGATGGGGATCCTCTGTAGCTCTTGGGCTGGACATTCCCTGCATATCTTTGGGAGAGGTCCCCTGTGGATTCCCTGCAACTCTTGGGGCTGAGATTCCCTGCTGCTCTTGGAAGAGCAGAACTATAACTAAAATGGGCCAAATATCCATAATCTTGGGGCTGGAGAGTGCAGAATTCTCAGCTGAGCCACTTAAAAGAGCAGTGTGGAATTTTTGGGAAGGTCTGTATAGTGGCACCTGGAAAAAAGCCCTCAGGTTTGCAGCCCAGCTGGATTTGAGGGGAATCCTGTGCTGGATTTGAGGGGAATCCTGTGCTGGATTTGAGGGGAATCCTGTGCTGGATTTGTGGGAAATCCTGCTCTGGATTTGTGGGAAATCCTGCTCTTGATTCGAGGGGAATCCTGTGCTGGATTTGAGGGGAATCCTGTGCTAGATTTGAGGGGAATTCTGCTCTGGATGTGAGGGGAATCCTGCTCTGGATTTGAGTGGAATTCTGCTCTGGATTTGAGGGAATCCTGTTGCGGATTTGAGTGAAATCCTGTGCTGGATTTGAGGGGAATCCTGCTCTGTATTTGTGGGAAATCCTGCTCTGGATTCGAGGGGAATCCTGTTGTGGATTTGAGGAAAATCCTACTCCCCCATTGCTGCAAAGTCCATATTCATGTCCAATGGGGAGAAACTACAGCACTGGCCGAAGGCTCTGAAGATGGGATTAGGTTTAATCATCCTATAAAGATTGAATTTCTGGTCAAGGAGGGTGTTCTGGCCTTTATTTAAATGCTCTAACTAGAGGATGGTGGTGTTGCAGCATTTCTGTGCTGAGGCACCAACGGAAACTTGGGGTTTTGCACTTTTTTAACCACTTTTCACATCGCTTTTCCTGTGTGTTGTTCACAGTAATTTCTGAAATGTTTCTTAAAGCTTTTGGCCAACGTGAAACTCCACATTTAGTAACAACATCTGAATTTCACAGCTACTGTTACATTTCAGCTTTGGTTTCATGAAAACTGCATTTCCTCCCAAAACAAAGCAATTGTTTGCCCTTCTCACAGGACAATTTCAACCAGGTTTAGAATAAGATGAGAAAAACACTTTTCCTTCTGCTCTCAGCAACTGTGTCAAGGGAAATAAGGTTTTCCACTTCACCTTCCACCTCCATCTCCAGTTAAATCTCCTGTTACTCCTTCCAAAATCTTTATGAAGTTCATAACTTCCAAATTTTTGTAAACTGTGATTTTATCTTCTCCTTCACCTCAGTCCTGCTCGTGTCCTAATGATTTGTGTCCTTCCTGCCCTCGTGAGTTCTCTTGAAATTCTGTCACCTGGTGAGGGACAAAGACAACAATAAGTACCAGAGGGACATATGGGACCAGTTGGAAGCTGTTAGGATTTGGTTGGAAAATCTCAGCTCTCAGAAATCCTGCAATAAAACCTTTAAGAACTCCAGCCTTGCCTTCCCAAATCTCAGCAGCTTGCAGGAGACAGGAGGTATTTTAGGGTTTGGCTTGGATGAGATTCCAAGGGAAGGAAAAAAAATAATAAAAAAAAGAAGTGCCTGGTTGAGCTATTTCTGTACCTGTGAGTGGATGCTGTTGGCTGAGATAATTTGGAATATGGGCTGGCTCTGCAACTCAACATTCTGACTGCAGAAGGGCATCACCCCCCAGAGAGTCACCAATAAAAGCTGATTTACCAAGAAAGACTCATAAAATCTCTTCTGGATTGGGGAAAATAAGGGATTTCACAAGGAAGAGTGGGTTTTACTGGCAAGGAGGGTTCCAGCTCCTGTTTTCCTCCTTCCTGGTGCCTTGTGAAGGCCAATGAAGCCAAACAATGCTCCTCCTTTGAGCTTTTTTGGTTAATTGGCACCTCTGATCCAACTGAGTTTCATGCTCTGCCTATTGAGAAAGCACAAATTTCCTCACCTTAGTCACACCAGCAATATTTCTAAGTCCAATTTAGAGGTGTTGGAAAAACTTACATCACCCCGAGGACCTGGAATATCTTCCTGGTGAGATAATGGCTGTAGGTGGGTCATGTTGGAAGCTCCAAATGTTTGATGGGAGATGGGAATCCGAGGAAGTTTAAGAGAAGAAAAAAGGGAAATAAAGCAGATGGGGAGCAGCAAGGGGCAGAGTCACTGGCAGAGGCCTTGGGGCAGCTCCTGCAGCTCCAAATGTCACGTGAGAGGATCCAGCTGGACCTTTTCTGGAATTGTGCCTCTGTTCCCGTGAGTAGGTGGCAGAAAGAAAACAGTGGGAGGGAAAAACAACAACCATCCAAAGAAAGTGGGAAAGATTCTGATTTCATACAGGGAAACAGGATGAAACGTGATTTAAAAAAAAAAAAAAAAGGGAATAAAGAGCACAATATAGAAATCCAATGGAATATTCTTTTTTGGCATTTCATAGGATTTTGGCTGCCTTTTTTTTCCTGAAGAATTAATGAGTTGAGATCCTTGATCAGCCAACCCCTCCTTCTCCATGCTTTAATTGGTTTGTGTTTTTCTCCCTGACATTTATTTTTTTGCAATTCATGAAAAAAATTCACAGCCCATCAACACTATGGGAGTGAGTGTTATTTCTGCTTTTTAATTTAAGTGGTCATTTTCATTGCCCAGTGGAATTTATTTTATAACAACTTTTTCTCCTCATACAAAATATCCAATTCCTTTCAGCAGAAGCATTTGTGATTTTGAACTGCTGCCTCAAAAAGGAGACAAAAAAATGATGCCTGGTCCCCTATGAAATGCAGTGGAAGGATTCTGCTCTTCTGATCTAGTTGCCTTGCCCATCCTGGGAGACATTTTATAGAAGTTTCAATCCCCAAATCAATTTTAAATTTAAATCCAACTGATTTACATACATGCAAGGACAAGATCTTTAAGGATTCAGCCCCTGGGTGGCCCAGAAAGGAGAACATTCCTCTCCTCACAGGGACGTTGTTCTGCTTTTGCATTTTGCTTTTCCTCCACTTCCCCACATTTAGAAACTGTCTCATAGTTCACACCGGATGAAGCATCTGCATTGTGAAACAGAGGAAAAGAAGAGGGGGAAGAACACAAACACACCCTCCCTCTTTTAGATTTCCAACAAAACCCACTCGGACACACAAGCCCTGACACGTTGCTCCTAATTATGCATCATCTGACACAGCAGCCCTATGGTTATTATCTCAGGATCAAAGTAAACATTGCTGAGGTATAAAACCTGCTCTGGCTGAGTCCTGCTTAATTTTGGAGGCTGCAGGGACCTCTAAAGGATGAAGAGTCCTCTCCTCGTTGTGCTCGTCGTTGCCCTGTGCACGGAAAGGGGTGAGTATCCAAGGATTGCTTTGCTCCAGGGAGACCCTCCCAAAACTGGGGCATGGCTTTGATCTTGTGGGATGATAAGGAGGTTTTGTGGAGAGCAAAGCTGAAGGGTCATTGAGGTCTGGAAAAGATTCCAGTCCTCAGGATAAGAAGCCAGGGGCCGTATTTCCAACAGAAGTTGGAAGGATGATGAGGAAGTGGAATGAGGGATGAAATTCCACCTCAGACCCAGCTCAGCCCTTGGAGTGGCTCAGAGGCAGCTGAGCCTTGGTGCAGGGAAGGGGGGGAGTTCAGGGCTCACAGAGCTGGTCAAGACAAGGCACTAAAGCTGCAGAGTTGACATAAAACTCAGGCTGAGTTATTAATTTTTTTCACTTGTTTCTTGGTAGCAATTCCAAACCATCATTACCCAAATTGGTACAGTTGGTCAGACCACAAGGAGATGCAGTTCTGGATCCCATCTCCTGCTGCTCTGACGTGCAACTTTGCTGAGCACAGAATCATTAAGGCTGGAAATGACCTCTAAGATCATCAATCCAAACATCAACCTCAGGAAAAATGTCATCACTGAAAGGGTGGTCGAGCACTGGAACAGGCTGCCCAGGAAAGGGTGGAATCACTGTCCATAGAAGTGTCCAAAAAACATGTTTTGGTGTTTTAGTGGTGAACTGGCAGTGCTGGTTTAATGTTGAACTCGATGATCTTTGAGGTCTTTTCCAACTTTAACAGTTCTGTGATTCCCAGGGTGGTTGATCCCAGGTTTGGGACGGAGATGCAGAGTCCTTTTCCCATTCTGATCATTGTCTGGGGTTTTTTTTTTGGGAATCTGCATTTCAATTTTCCTGGTTGGGCTCTGCCAAGGACCACAGGGTTGGGCTGTGGGTCAGGCAAGGGACAGAATATCCCTCTATTTTAGGGGAACCCTTAATTCCCTCAGCTCAGGGGTATTTGCCTTTTTGCAAACTGAATTTTTCTCAATCTTTGCTGAATTGATCTGCAAATTACATTCTGGACCTGGTCTAGCAGAGCACTTGGGCTCACACTTAATTTGAGGCTGTAAATATTCTTATTGCTGGACTTCACAGGCTTTAAACTTGGCATGTGCTAAATCATTGTGCTCAAGTTGAGAATGTTAAGGACAAGAAAAGAATCTTTTCCTGCAGCTTATCAGCTGTAATCACATTTCTTAAAAAGATCATGGGACAAGACAGTAAATTTACAGGAGACAGTGAAAATTAAAACATAAAGAAGCACCATTTCCTATGCAATCCAACTAAAAGGCTGATTCCTCTTCCAATTAATCCTGAAACTGATTTTAACAGTGTAAATCCTTACACTTGGTAATGCTTTATATGTGTAAGAGGTTTATATGAGTGGTTTGAATTATCCACGTGAAAATCTTCCTTGAGGAATGTTCCTCCTCAGTTACAGCAGAGGTTTTGGGGGGTGCAGGCAGGAGATATCCAAAAGCAGCCTGGTTTAACTCCAGGTTTCCACCCTGAGCAACAACCACCTCAAAAGATGAAATAAAATTGGAAGTGATTTTCAATAGGATGAGCAAAATTGTCTTTCCAGACTTAAGGGTCTTAAGTGAGCTCCCGATTTAGGAGCCCATCTGCTTCCAGAGTAAATGGTGAGTAAGAAACCTCTTGAGCATGGAAAGAGGTTGGAAAAATTATCCCTGAATGGTGCTTCCCTCTTCTCCTGGCTGGAAGGCTCTCAGGGCAACTGGACTCTGAGAAGCTTTGGGAGCTTGGGATGAAACAGGATTTGGGCATGTGACAAGCTCCATTGTTTCCCACATTAATCCAGGAAGTTTTTTCTGGGAATGGGCTTGGATTAAAGAAGCTGAATTAATTAAGGATTAAAAGGAGCCATGTGTCTGGAAAATCCAGTCTGGGGACTCTGCTTTAGTGTATTTCTGGGAGGAAAGGGTGGTTCCCAGTGGGGTGGAGCAGAAACATTCCTGTATGGAATTTGCAGGGGAAAAGAGACTGAAGGCAGATATTTCTTTTGAATAAAATAAATTTATCCTGCAGTGTCAGGATGAGGTTGAAGGCAAGAGCCAGGTAGGACAACTGTGAGGTTCTGGAGCTGGAAATGACCAGGGTGGGAAGCAAATTACAATACTTTTGGTATGAAGTCAAAGGGAGCCGGGTGCCAAGTCTGAAGCTTTTGAAACAACCATGGGAATGGAGGGAGATGGGATCCAAGTCACTGCCATCCCAGTTTTATGCCTTCTGTGGCCTCTGTGGCCTTTGGTCACTGCCATTCAGGGAAGGACAACAGAGGAGGGAATGTGAGGACTAAGGACCACAAGAGGAAAAGGAAGGTCAGCACCAAGAGGTCACGGAAGGGGAGAAGGGACTGGTAGTTGGAGTGGGAAAAGAAGGCGGTTTTCACACAGGTAGAGGATGAATAGTGACCTAAAAGGTATTTCTGTGGCTTCCTATGAAAAACAGTGACCCCAGGGTCATGGCCTGAGGTGAGGACACAGTTTGGGCCACATGAACTTGGCCAAGGTCAAACGAGGGCAGGAATGAGGTTGGGACACTGCTGACAAAGGCACTGAGGAGTTTGGGCAAGGGAGAGGAAGAGTGAGGAAAGCAAAGCCAAAGGACAGTGGTGCTGCCAGAATTAGATGGGCATTAATTGCCCACAGAAAGGGATATTCTGGAAATGAGAACGAGTGGAATCCTGGAGGGTGACATTGCTGCCGGAGTGTTTGCTCCAGATAAACGGATGAGGAGGAAATTCCCCTTATCATGCAAAGAAACTTTCCCCAAGGATCTCTTTGTCATGAATGACTGCTTCAGCCTCCTTGAGTGCAGGCTGCGTGGTCCCTTCACATCAGCACAGCACTTTGCAGATGCAGAGTGTTACAGATGTGCACATTTTGTGGAGCGAGGCCGTTATTGCCCATAATAACTATAAAAAGGAATCTGCTGCAGCCAAGGGGGTGATTTGCTGAGCCCAGCCTTCCACAGGTCCAAGATTTTCCTCCTGACACAGCAGAGCTCTGAAAATGACCTGGAGAAATTAGAGAAATTGGACTGGGAGGGGTCTTAGAGACCATCTAGTTCCAACCCCCTGCCATGGGCAGGGACACCTTCCAATATCCCAGCCCCATCCAATCTCACCTTGAACACTTCCAGGGATGGGGCAGCCATAAATCCCTGATCCAGTGTCTCCATACAGGAACTAGTGGCCAGCAGCCAAGGCTTGGAGGAGCCAGGCTGGAAAGAGACCCCGAGAGCTTCACACTGCAAGTGCTGGAAGACTGGGATGCACTTTCCAAAATCACACTGGAGATCCCAGATGTTTAAATAGGTTCAAGGGAGAGTCAACTAAATATCCCTGAGGGTTCTAAATGAGCAAACCACATCTGTGTCAGGAATTTGAGCTTAAAATAACTTTGCTTCTGGAGAGTCTCTGGAGCCAAGTTTGACACATGCAAGTGGCTGTTGGTCTGTGGCCACTGGGCTTGACAGATCCTCCATCTCCCACCAGTTTTGTGCTCCTGAGGATATTTCTGGAGGTGACTGAGGGGTGTTTTGTGCTTTTTTTTTGCAGCTTTCTCCTTGACATGTTTCTCGTGCAAAGATGCGACATCCAACTTCCACTGTATGGGCACAACTGAATGTGCTCCTCATGAGAATTACTGTCTCACCTCCTATTCTACCACAGGAATTGGTAAGTGTGGAGCTTTTCTGAGGCTTTTCTGAGGCTCTGATGACAAGATGGGGATCACATGAGGCTGATTGAAGAGCCTCCTCCCACCATGAGGTGAGGTGGGAGAATTAAGGAGGATTAAAGCACGCAGAGAGCAAATATTGCAGAAGGTGGAACTCAGCTCTGCTGCAATATATCATAACAACACTGCACTGATTAAACTCACTGAGGAAAGGGAGACATTGGAATAGAGAGAATTTCTCTCCACAAACCTCTTCTCTCACCTCCAAGCTCAAGAATATGCTCGTGAGGTGATGGGGTTGGAAAGGCCCTGGTGCTGTGGAAGGAGAAATCCCAAGGCGTGGCCTTGCAATCTCGCACTCTAGAAATGCATTAAACCCAACTATTCTTGCCCAAAGTTGCTCTCAGCTGGCCCTGAAACCCACAGAGGAGTCATAAGGCCTGGAGACGTCTCCAAAGGCCACAAACATAGAAGGAAGGACGCAGTGTGACGAAGCCTGAGGGAAAACCAACAGCACTGAGTATGGAATAACACATTCCCCACCGGATATTGCACAGCCTGGAGATCACTAAAACCTGTAAAAAATATACAAGATTAAAAAACTCGACTCTTCCTTCTGTTTTCTCTCCCTCCCACCTCAGGCACTGACCGTAGCCAGCACATCACCAAGAAATGTTCTGCCTTCTGCCCCAAAATTGACCTGAACATCGGCATCGCCGGCATTGCCACCAGCTGCTGTAGCACCTCCTTGTGCAACTTCAGTGGTGCCAGCAGTGTGAAAACCAGCTACACCATCATCACCCTGGGCGTCCTGGCCAGTCTGGCCTGCATCCTCAGGATGGGCTTTTAAAGGCTTGCTGGGGGGGAACGAGGTCTTGCATGGCAAGGGCTCAAGGTGTCACCCGTACGGTGCCAACGCCGCCCTGTTTGTCCCTCCTGGAAGGTCACATCCCATCAGGAAATCGTTTTGCTCTGATGCTGCTGCTGCCTAAGGGCACTGCCATACCTCAAAATGATGTTTGGAAGAGAAAGGCAAGATGTGGAGCCCATTGTGGGCACCACGTTGTCCTCATGTTTCCTATTAATTGGCATTTTTTCCCCTTCATTTTGTCCTTGCCATTCTCTTGTGCCATTTTTTCCCTTTATACCGTTTTCTGCCCTGTATCATTTTGCTCTGAGGAAGCCTTTAATATTACAGTTGTTAAACAGAAACTGGGCACAATAAAGTGGTATTTTATTCTATTGTGTGGCTGTGGCTGCTGGATGCATCCGTGTTAGCAGGAATAAAAGCAGAGGCGTTTGCAGGCAAGTCCAATTGGAATAACGCTGGAATATATTAAAATTGCTTTGCATTCACTTCAGGAAGCCTCACCCCACATTTTATTTTCCTGCATTGGCAGAAATGGCATTTATGTGACTTCGTTGCAGAATAAACTCTATTTAATTTGCTTTCAGTTCCTCTTGTGGATCAGCTGCCTGAAAGGAAGTGGTTGTTGGACTCTCCAGCAAACACAGGGGACAGGACAAGACCCAATGTGAAGGGATCTTGAGCACTAAGTTTTCTTTAAACTGATTTAAGATCTTCCAGTGGAAATTGCTTTATAAGCATTACGGATTATCCTGAAAGGGGAGAAAAGCATCTTTCCTGGTGTTTAAAGGAAAATCACCAGGAAAGACAGATGGTTTCCACTGTGTTATTTCCACAATATTAACTCTGAAAATAAATCTTCTATGGTTGCCAGTCAGGCTTCCTAGTGTGCTTAAAATTGAAGGGGCTCATTATCCTGCACCGACCTTCCTTGTGGATAATCTGAGGAATGAGAGATTTGCTCACTGAAACCCTTCCCAGGTGGTTCATGGGAGGATGAATGGCTTTCTCCCGAGTGAGCAGCTCTCCACCAGGATCATTCCAAGGAAGATCTCCCAGAGGAATTAGTTGGGTGCAGCTCACCCAGCTGGTTTTCTCTCCATAGTCTCACAGGGAGAGCAGCTGCATGTTTTGCTCACTCTGTTGGGTGTTTGCCAAGAGCAGAGGAACAACAGGAACAGCCACATCTTTACTCTTTCAATAAGTTTGCAAAGGAAACTTGATCTCAAGACCAGGTCACCCCAACCTGCTCTTACTCCTTCTTGTCCATCTTTTTTCCCATCCATATCCAACTCCAGTTCTGCACTCCTTGGCTATTTCCTCTCCCAGACTTCCTCTGTGGCTTCTTCATCCAGCCTTATTCTGGGTTTTTCCATCCAACCCCTACTTTTTTGATAGATGTTTCCTCCTCGGTGTAAATGTGAGGTTGGCCAAGGATACTCCAACTTTAACCATGTGATTCTTTGTTCTCCTCATGGTTTTTATTGCCATCCCCCAGCTGAGCTGGCTCCAGCCTTGTGTCCAACCTTCTCTCTCCACTTTTCTTCCCCTTTTCCCAGATTTAGAGATATTCACAGATCTGAACACCTCAAACAAGTCAGGAGCTACTTGGATGCCCAAACTCTGCTCCATACCAACATCATGACGTGGTAACAGCTGAATATTCAAAATAATCTTCAGCCTTTGCTATCCACAGGTTTAGAATTCCTTAGGGACAATGCTTTTCTTAGGGAAAGGCCAAGATGGGGCTCGTACAGCCCCAGGTCTTGTTATGCTGAGCTTGTGAGCACAGACCTGCTCTTGGCATTTGGGTTTAGAATAAGGTCATGTCTTGTGCTGCCTGGACTTGGCAGGTGCCTGTGTTTTGGGTTGGGAAGGAACATGGAATGGCCAAGGGGATGGAGGAATGTGGAAAACTGCTTCTGCCATGGAGGGTTTCATGGTCTGGTCATGGCTGTTGCATGGATGAGTTAGAAACAGCATTGGGAAGCCATGAGTGCCATCCCTAAGGGAGCAGCTCCATCCATGGGTCCCAGGCTGGCTCCCTCTTGCTTGATTTCTCCCTGATCCCATAGTTTTGCATTCCCTAGTGCCCAACAACATCATGCATCCGTGTGAGCCATGTGGGACATCTCAAGGTTCTTATCTGGAGGTGGGAACTCAACTTCCCTGAGGCACAGGAGGTCCTAAAAAACATGAAAGCTCCCTTAATGAAGCCTCCCTTGGAGTGTTGTGTAAGAGGAGACTCTGCCAGCCTTGCCCAGAAATCCCGAGGTGACATTTCCCACTCAGGTGCTGGTGCCTAATTCCACATCCCTCCAGTGCCCAGGGTTTCTGCTGGATCCCATGGCTTCATCCTCCTCACACGGGAGTGCTGAGCTGCCCAGCAGAGACATCTGGGATGCCTGGAGGGCTCTTGGGAAGCAGAGGGGAGTCTCATTCAAATAGTTGGGAATGTTCCTGGGAGGTAACTGCCTCCCTCTGTGGATTATCCAAGAGCTGAGTTTTCAGTGCTCAGTCACTACACCAAGACCTGAATGAGCCAAGGAGGCTTTTTCCTGCCTAAATTAGGAGGTGCTTTAACCTTGGCTTGTCTTTTCCCTCTCTCGAGGCTTTAGCACCGTTGGTTTTGAAGGATCTATGCTGCCTTCTGCTCTCCTTGAATAAGTTGGTTGTCTTTTCCATCACAATGTGAAATTTCTCCCCCTTTCCCCCATTTATTTGTCCAGATCCATTGGACACTCAGTGACTCAACGACAAAGCAAGAAATGAGATGGATACAAAAGACCAAAGCAGGGTCTTCACGGGGTCTAAAAAGCTTCTGGAAGCCATGGAAAGGGACAAAAGCAATCCTCTTCCCAAAATTAATTTCTGCTCTGTTGTCATACAGCCAATTCCGGGTTCCAATTTGAGGTCAATTGCCAAGTCATGGCTCTAATTTGAGATCCATTTTGGTTTTCCCAAAAAAACCAGAGGGGACTCAGCTTCCCTTGGGGTTTTTTGTTTTCAGCCTTCCTCAGTCTTACTCCTCACTCGGTGTCCCTGGTGTTCCTGATCCAGGCCCTGCTCCAGGATTCATCCTGGATCCTTAAGTGATACTCTGAGTACTTTTGAGTTTTGTAATCTGTCCTCTTGAGAAAAAAAATCCCTCTTCCCACTCTCCAGACACCAGGAAGAGGGAGTGTTCCGGTGTTAATACACCAAGGTACTCAGGAAGACTTTAATGTCCTGGAAACAGGACATGGAAAAGCTAATTTCCAACCCAAATTTCTGTCCTGGGATGTACCAGGAATGTTTTAACCTCCCTACTCTTTCCAAGTTGACTTGCACTGATCCTAGTGGATAAAGGTTTGTGTGGGAATAAAATGGATGTTGGCAAAGTAGACAAGACATTCCAAGGCCAGGTTGGAGAGAGTTTGGAGCATCCTGGTCTAGTGGAAGGTGTTCCTGCCTATGGAATGAGATGATCTTTGATGTTTCTCCCAACCCAAACCATTCCATGATTAAATGAAAGTCAGCATGAGTTTATGGGATAAATAGAACCAAAAATAAGAAAACGGGTTTCTTCCTTGTTCCCTCCTTGCAAAACACCATCAGGAAGCCACACCCACCAATTAAGAAGGGCAACATTTTTATAACACACTTGGATATAAATCATCAGGCTCCATTTGATCACCACCAACCTCCAAACCCAGGAGTGGGAATGTCCACTTTGACACAACAAAGTGGGCTGAACAACCCTGGAATTCACCACCTGATGACATCATTCCAGGAGCAGATCAGGAGAGCCTGGAAAAAAGTGCCAGACAATCACATGGATAAGGAAATCATCCAGTGTTGGAATGAGTCATATTAGAAACAGACAAAAATACCCAACTGATGGCTCCATCCAGGGAATTTCTTGGTAAGTTATTCCATAATTGCCAGAAAAAGGAGGGTTTGACAATATTTTTTTTTTTTTTGCACATTTTTCTGCCTGCTGTCCAGGACTAATTTTATTTTTGGAAAAAGCTCTGTTGAGATGGCAACTCGAGCTCTTACAAGATGCATCTTGTAGCACTGTCTCTGCCCCAGACTGTCAGAAACAGATTTTAAGAAATTCAGAGGAGAGGAGCAACACAGAGGAATAAAAGAAAAGGGATTGATTTAAGAGGAGAGATTGAAAAAGAGACAGTTTGAGAAATGGCTCTTTTCAGGGTAGAGCTGCAATTCCAAGGTGGCAATTTTGGGGTTCATAAATGGGAGTCTAATTTTGAGAAAGTGTTGGGTGTGGGGGAAATCAGGCCCTCTGAAGGATCCTTGAGATAGGAGTGAAACTTCATTAAATAAAAAGTGTACAAGGTATTTGAGGATTACAACCCAGAGAAGAGGGATCTGAGGGATTAATGAGAGGAAAATTGATAAAGAAATGAAGACTGGCATGAAAATTTGAGGAAAATCTTCTGTTTAACTAAGCATCAGCTAATTTAATGTAGTGTAAAATACACTGATTTTATCTGAGTTAAACCAGCTTAGGCCAACTGAGAGTCTGAGTCTGGTACTGCTGAATAATTAAGGAAAAGGAATGGATACATCACGTGGTGTCTATCCAATGGGATTAGAAAAATTCCCTGCTAGGATTATATCCTTGTGCCTCCAGGCTCTTCTGTTTCATCTGCTGGGAGAAAGGGAAGGGAAAGGAAGGTTTGGGAAGGGAAGGTTTGGAAAAGGAAAGGAAGGGAAGGTTTGGGAAGGGAAGATTCGGGAAGGGAAGATTTGGGAAGGTTTGGGAAGGGAAGGTTTGGGAAGGGAAGATTTGGGAAGGTTTGGGAAGGGAAGATTTGGGAAGGTTTGGGAAGGGGAAGGAAGGGAAGATTTGGGAACATTTGGGAAGGTTTGGGAAGGGAAGGTTTGGGAAGGGAAGGTTAGGGAAGTTTTGGGAAAGGAAGGAAAGGTTAGGAAAGGAAAGGGAAGGGAAGGTTTGGAAAGGTTTGGGAAGGGAAAGGAAGGGTTGGGAAGGGGAGGGAAGGAAAGGAATCTGGAGAAGAAGAGAGCAGATCCTAATTTCCCATTGCTCACACGACCAGAAGAGCAGGAAAAGTGTTGCTCAAAGGGCTTTTCCCCAAGGTGCCAGGCTCTTCCATGGGCTCCAGCATGGAGAACTCCCACATGAACCTTACACACCCTTGGATTTGATTTCATGTCCACCCGTGAGCCACCCGGAACCTGTAGAACTGCTGCCACTCCAAAGGTATAAAACCTGCCTTCCCAACCCCTTCCCAATCTGGCAGAGAGGACCTGGTGGAGATGAGGACTCCTCTTGTCACCCTGCTGGCTGCTGTGCTGTGTGTGGAACAAGGTGAGCCTCAAATGCTGCTTCTACTTAAGAGAAGGGTTATGGAGAAGGGGAGGAAAATTTTTGGTGTGGAAAAAATGTAGGGGGTTGTCACCACTTTTGCAGTGTTGTCTTGTTGCCACCAACTTCCTTTTGCATCTTGATGCAGAAATAACGACCTGATAAACTAATTCTTTTTTCCATGATAGAGCTCTAATTGTCTGGTTAAATCCTTATGGATGCCAGGATAAATCCATACACTGGTCTATGGGATCTTCCCAAAGGATGCAAGTTGGAAAAGGCAGAAAGCATTAAAAAAATATATTTTTTTGATTGAGTTTTTGAGTATTTTCGAGACTTTTCTGCACTGCTGCCTCCTCCCTTGTTGTGATCCACGTGGTTTGCCACGTGTCTTCCACCCTAGGAAATGCAACAGTGGGAATTTTTATAGATAAAATCAGGGGCAGAGGTGAAAGAACTTTTCTCTGCATGTGTCACGTCAAAGGCATCCTTCTCCCAAAGGGAAGTCTGAGGTGCTTGGGATGTGTGTCCTCCTTCTGGGACTCATCCATGTGTTGCTACATCACTCCTTGCACGTAGGAATAATGACCAGATTGCCAATATTTCCCCCACACCTGATGGTTTCCCAGAAACCATGATACATATCTAGCAGGGCTTGAGAAAGAGGCATCTAATTAATTCCTGCTCTCTGATGCATCAACCCCCTACTCCTACATTTCTGGGACAAGTGGTTTTGCAGCACAGCTGGAACAGCAGGAACTTTGGCCAGTTTTGGGGTGGGAAAAGGATTATTCAACTCCAAAAAAAAAAAATAAAAGGGTTTTGTGCTCATAATTCCTGAATTAGGACAGAATGGACAGAAGAGGGTAATTTCCAAAGCAACATCCTCAGTGTGACCCAGGATGAAGCAGAAAACTCAGAGATCCAAGCCTCTGGAAGCACAGATTCATGGTGGGATTCCTTGCTGGTGTATAAGGCTGATGACATTTTATATCAGATTCCAGATGGATTTAAGGGCAGATTTTTACATATCACCTTTCTGTAGCCCAGTATAGATCAAGAATAAGGGATTGAAGCTTTGTGGCCTAAAACAGGGACAAAAGAAAACTTGGAGGTCACTGTTATTTGATCCTTCTCATCCAATCCCAGGGTCCCATCCAAGACCCTAAGGACCAAATTTTGATCAAACACACCGATCTCTCAGCCCACCAAAGAAGGCCTGTTCCCTTTTCCATCTGTGAACCCACTGTTATATACATAATATATATAATATAGATATATGGTGTCCAGAAGAAATCTAAAAAGGACAGAATCCACAGAATTACAGAATTATTAAGATTGGAAAAATCCTCCAAGATCATCAAGTCCTTGCTGCAATGTTGGACAAAACCAGGCAGGTTTTTGTTTAAGGTGTCCTCAAAAGTTTCCAGCAAGGAAGATTCCACAGCCTGGAATTGCTCAGACTAATCCTTTTAGGAATTTAGTCTTAATATTTCTTAACATCTCTTTTTGTACAGTTCTCCCATATTTTCACCACAGGATGTATAAAACAGTTTATTACTTTCTTTTTTTCTGCCACAAGGAAGGCGATTGTGTCTTTCCTCAGCACATTCTCATTTCTAATAAACACACTAAAGGCTTCCAACCTTTTCTATGAGGTCACATTTCCCAGATCTCCAACCCTTTCTCATCCCTCTCCTCTGGTCTCTCTCCAAATGCTTTGCATGGTTTTTGGTCACCCTGTTCCAGCTGAGGCTTTGCCAGGGTGGAAAGGGCACTTTGCAGATCTTGCACATGACGAGGCTGCCCGTGTTCCCTTGGGTGACATCTGTGCCCACCCCTGTAACGTGACACAGTTGACTCCTGCTCTTTGCATTGTGGTTCTTAATTGTAACCGAACCACTTGGTCGTCATCCAACGTTTAAGTGCCTCATTTTTTATCCCACTGTCATTTATTTCTCTTTATTGAACTGCACACACTCTTTGCTTTTTAATTATTATTCTTTTATTACACCCAGAATCTTACAATGGCCTGGGTTGCAAGGGATCTTTAAGATCATCTGCCATGGGCAGGGACACCTTCCACTAGACCAGGTTATTCCAAGCCCTGTCCAACCTGGTCTTGAACAATTCCAGGGATGGAGCAGCCACAGCTTCTCCACAGTCTGTTCCAGGACCTCACCACCCTCACAGGGAAGAATTTCTTCCTAATCCCTCCTCTAAACCTGTTCTCAGTTTGAAGCCGTTCCCCCTTGTCCTTTAAACAGTCACTTTTCCTTTTTCTTGTCATCGCCCTTCAGGAAGGTCACAATTAGGACATCCCCAAACATTCCCTTTTCCAGGCTGAACAATCCCAATCCTCTCAGCCTTTCCTCACAGCAGAGGACCTCAGGACTGCATTGCTCCAGTTGGTTTGACCAATAACCACTGAGAACTACCCTGTGAGAGGGTTTTCATGTCTGGCTTTGCACCCATTCTGTGGCATTTTTATTGGCTTGTCTTTCCTGGGCTTCCTCATAACAAAGTCACTCAAGACGGTGCCAAAAATGTGGCAAAACCTCACTGAATCTCCTCTACTTTGGACACGAAAATTCAACTTCTTTTACTGATGAACAAAGCAAAAAAAGCCACACATTTTCATGACCCTCACAGGATTTGTGATTAATTTTTCCTTCCCTTCCATCAGAAACTTCTCGTTTCATGGTGTGACCTACGTTGTCCTTCCACTTTCTCACTGCCAACTTCTTATCGGGCAAAGCTGTGCTCACAGGAACGTGTCCCCTGGTTGCTTTCTGCCCTTTCCATGCTGACAGATTGTCACCAGACTTAGCACAAACTCAGCACACACTTGGCACTGTGTTTGCTTCCCTTCCAAGCCTATCTGTGTTTTTAAAGCAGCTCCCTCTCCTTCACACAAAATCTGGGTGAGTTCACAAACTCCAAACCCACCACCACCATCAAAATTTTCAATCAACCTGCCCAGCTGGGGAGTTTCTGCAGACACTTTGGGGTGTTTTCTCAACCAGACAATGTTTTCTGCTCTTTTTCTCATTACTTTCCAGAGGTTTGTCCTACTCAGTTCTGGCTTTGAGGGCAATGTACGTTCTTGACAGGAAAGACAACTCATGGCTGTGTGACCTTCCTTATCCCATCCAATCTGACTAAACCAGACTCTTGGTTAAGACTTCCCATTTATTCTCTATTTTACACTAATAACAGGAGCTTGGCAGAGCCTGTGGCAGCTCTCACCAGACTTCTACAAGTGAGGTTGTGCCAGGTCAGCGAGTGATGTTCGACCACAAGAAAGGAGAAGTGACAGCAGTGTCTGAGCCAGATGAAAGAGAAGTAGGACACTGGCATTGGCCACCTCCTCCAAACCCTCCAGACACCCTCAAATTCTCCCTGCCAAGCCTTCCCTAGTGTTGCCCGGGAGAAACCACTGAGCAGTAATTGGCAATTCCCGTGGCAGAGCCCTCGGGACAGAGACGTTATTGCTCAGCAATAATCTCCATGATAAAAGCCCCCAAATCCTCCAATTCCTCTCACATCTCCTGCTGCCAGAGATTGCAAACAGATCGATGACACTTGGCCATGTGAGACAGAGAGGGATTTAACTGCCACAGGTCAAGGGATAAAGAAAGTCTCTGGTCATTCCCACACAAACACTCATCAGGCTGTAATGAGGAAAATGGAGATTTCTGGACTCTGCTTCTTAAACCATACAATGTGCTTTTCTGTTGTTTTTTTTTCCCCAGCTTATCCATTCATGTGCTACATCTGCCAAGAACAGGAGTCCAACAAGGACTGTTTGACCATTTCCATGTGTGAAAAGGAAGATAAATACTGCATGACCGTCCGGAAGGACGTCGGAACGAGTAGGTTTCTGAGCAGCACCTTGTTTGTTCTGTACAAGAGCAGCCCCAGGAATGGGCTTTCAGCCCAGTCACAGCCACTTATGGGAACAATAGGCCTCGATCACCGATTTTTAGGAGATTTTGACCTTGTGGCTCACTGTTGAAGTCACTCAGTGTGGATATTGCAGCCAGGAGTGAGGGAATGCTGAAGGCACAAAGAGAACTCAAGTCTGGGGCTGTGGACGTTTCACTCCCAGAATTGTTTTTAGACGGTGTTTGGGCAAAACTGCCCCGTGGCTGACTCCCTGTGCCAGGACCAATCCTTCAGGTCTGTCCTCAGGGCTCTGTGCCCTCAAAGACCCCCGTGTGCTCTCAGCCCAAAATCTCAGGTCGTGCAGTACATCCCCCCTGCGGTTGTGCTGTGGGAAAACCATCCCGGTGGGCAGTGACCCAACCTGAGCATCACTTCAGGGAGCTCAGAAAGGCCCCCCCAGGTGCTGAATTCCACTTTTGGGATTGATAAAACGTGGAGCCCAGGGAAGACCAACATCATGTTGCAGCAGGGTGGGTGTGGCCAGGCTGATGCTGGTCCTGAGCAGAGGACCAGGTTGGACTTGGTCTTTTCCAACCTTGATAATGTTATGATTCTATGACGTTGTGGCTGCCCCATCCCTGGAAGTGTCCAAAGCCAGGTTGGATGGGGCTTGGAGCAACCTGGGATAGTGGAAGGTGTCCCTGCCCATGGCAGGGGGTTGGAATGAGATGATCCTTAAGATCCCTTCCTACCCAAACCATTCTATAATTCATTCCATGAAATTTCCCTCAAGGACTAATGCCTGGCCTTCTTTTATTCACCAACACAAATTTAGCCATGAAAACACTTTAACAATGATTTTCACATCCCACTTTTTCTTTTTTTTCCCCTTCCCTCCTCCATTAGAGCCCAACAAGCCCAAATACATCATCTCTAAGATGTGTTCTCCATCGTGTCCAGAAACAAGTCAGCAACAAAACCAAAGCTCTCAGTGGGTTTTTTGCTGTGAGGAGCCATTGTGCAACGTGAATGGAGTCAACAGCAAGCAAAGCAGCTTTGGAGTGATGTCCCTGGGTGTCCTGGCCAGTGTCACTTCCATCTTTGCCTGCGGACTGTGATGGGTTGGGAAAAGCTCCCTGTGATGGCATTGTTGGCTGAAATAAAAGTGTGTTGCTCTGGGATAATTTCTGCTCTCAAAGATTTGTGTTTTGTGGCTGAGCTTCCCCTGGGATTTTTGAGAGAGCCTAGATAAGTTAGGTGGTGAACTCTCATTGATTTCCTGAGCCTACTTGAATCCTAAGTGTCCCCAGACATTCAACTCACCTAAGAAAACACATAAAAGATGGCTCTTTTGACATGTTCAAGCTTCCAATCGTTACCACTCTGAAGAGATCCTTGAAGGCATATTTTTATCTCTTTAAGTTTCAAAACACTGTGAGGAGTAACAGCCCACCCTGCCTGAAACACAGGAAATGGTTCAATAGCTGTGGCAGCACAGAGGATCTTCTGTTCACAGGGAGGTTGGTTATCACACATCAATTTATAAACAAGTGTTTTGGGCAGTATTTGGGACATTTCTCCATCTCAGTGGGGAGCAATTTCTGCCTCTTTGCTCTTTTACGGGTATCCCATTTTGAAATACTCATCTTTTATCATCCATATGAGAAAAGGGGGAAATGCAGAGAAGAACAAAGGGGATGGGAAGCAGGAGGGAAGGGATGGGGCAGCACAGAGCTGGGAGTTGCCCACACACTGCCTCCTCATGGACTTTTTCCAGCTGGAAAACACATCCCATATCTATTTCCCTCTTTTCTTCCAGGGCCAAACCACCCTCACAGCTGTTGCCAACCCCAGTCATTTCGAGCTTGGGAGCTGGTTCCTACAAAGCCACACTCCTGGCATGGAAACGCTGGATTGTGTCGGGCTTTGTTCAGCTTTGTCCTCCAAACTCTACTCCCTCCTCTCCCTGTGGGAGCTGCAGCTGAGGGGAGACAGAAAAGCTCTGTAGGAGCCCTGGGAGTGTCCCAGAGAAGAAGGAGGGCAGGCAGCCAAGCACTCACACAAACAGCCCAGAGCTCCTTGGGTCAGAGCCCTGCTGCAAGCTCACTTTCCTGGAAAACACAAAAAAAAGGGAAAAGCTGGCAGCATCACTCACTCAGCTGTGTCGTGCTCCAAACAATTGAAGGATGTTTTGTTTGTTGGATGAGATGTTGTGCTGGATGGCTAAATGAGGTCTCTGCTTTATCTGAAGCATTGCCTTGGGATTCTGCTGTGCTTTGCTTGCACATGTGGATTTTCGAGGTGTTTCACTGGTTTTCAGCTGGTTTTCCAAGAGGATGATCAGCCAAAGATGCCCCATCAGCTTCATGGTTTGTGCTGTGAACTCTGAATCCTGAATTTAAACGTTTTTGTTCGATGGACAGGGGGAAACGAAGCAGATGAAGGAGGTGACACCACGGTGGTGGGAAGGGACAAGAAGGTGGTGACACCCACTGACCTGAGCCCACTGGTGAGCTGTGATGGCAGATGCCACATTGCCAGCAGAACATGCTGCTCAATTTCTCTCATCAGAGACAACCACAAAAAGGGAAGGAAATTTATGATGGAGAAGGGGGAGATTAAGAGATTTTAAACCAAAAAGAAGGGAGAGATGTCCAGCTGCTGAGGGCAAGGGCTGGCTGTGCTGGTGAGGATTGTGATGGCTGTGCTGAATCCTGATGCCATGAGTTCCGTGGATACCCAGCACAGTGGGAAGACAGCTCTTCCCTGCAATGCCTCAGGTGCCTTCAAGACACTCCAGGAAAGTTGGGCTCTGGGCCAACACCATTATTGTTTTACCACCTGCCAAGTCTTCACAACAAAGAGGAAGCAGAAGGAGCAATTTATATCCCAACCAGTTTCTCTGGATGGAAGAAAGCAAAGATCTGGTGGGTGAGACCAGTTGGAGGGGAGGGAATGAGTCAAGGGTTGAGATAATTCCACTGAGGGTGGTGGCACATGGGGAACCGGGATGGGCAGAGTGAGGAGGGGGGACCAAACCTCATCCAGATGTTTTGCAGACCCTTCTTGCCTCCCCAGCTGTTCCCCTCCTGTTCACCACACTGGTTTAAGAGCTCCCAGCTGATCAGACCCAAGTGGACGTTGCCTCCAACAAGATCAAATGGCCAGAGGGGTCTCCTTGTCCATAAATTTACAGGAATCCTTTCTTTCCTTGACATTTCTGGATGCCAAAGCACCAGAATGTACCAGGATTACACTGACTGGTTCTTTGGAGGTGAAGGGACTGTGCTTAAAAGGATTTACTGGTTCCTGGAGGGAAAGTTCAGAGTTGTGGGAGCTAAAGGTCCCTGAAAATTGAGTGTGGAGATGGGATTTCGGAATGGACTGGGACAGAGCTGACCCTCTGGGTGCAAAACCACTGAAACTCCTTCAAATAAAGGACTAAAGAAGATGTGTCTGTGCTTCCAGCCTGAACTGTTCGTGGAGTAAAAGGGTGTGGAGACACGAACCACATCTAACACAAGAGTCAGAACCATTCTGCTGCCATAGATATGGATGAGATTAACCAATTAACACATCAAAAAGCAAATCAAAGTGGTGTTTGCAATATGAATATGCACATCAGGGAGGGGTGATGCCAAAGTGGTGTCCAGGCAGAGGCACTGGGAAAAGAAATGTGTGGCATCCACCAGAGATACTGAGCACAGCCTGGTTTTCCTGCTCCTGTTTCTTCAGAATAGGGAAATCTGGGTGTTTTAAAAGACTGTTTTAGATATCAACAAATCAAGGGGCTATGAAGGAAATGAGAGGCTGAGCAGCAAGAATTTTGTGACAGATGGGTGTTATTCCCACCTGTGACAAGATAACAAAATCTGTAGTTCTGGTAAAAGTGGTACCTGTCACAGAGCTCAGTGTTAATTCAGGTTTTTTGGCACCGTGACACGTGATGGTCTCATAATAAAAACTAAGAAAACACAGTCCAGCTAAAAATCACAAGTAAATAAAAGCCAACAATTTGCTGTCAGGATGGAATGATCCATTAAACAGGGTCCTCTGGGGCTTGCCTTGGCTCTGGGATGATGCAAAGTTTTAATTGCTGGATTGAATGATGGATTAGAGAATAAATTCATTGAGCTCACAGGTGACAAACTGAGAGAATCCGCAAATAGGAGAAATCTGGGTGATTCTGGTGGATCTAAGTGATAAGAGAAAGAGGGTGGAGTTTAGGAAAGACAAGCACAAAGCTCTAGAGTTAATGTGGACGCAGCATCTGCAGGAATATGGGATGAGGGAATCTCCCTGAAGTTGTGTTTGATCACAAGTTTAATGTGTCAGACTTTGGGGAAATGGTGAAATAAAGCCTTGTTGGAACCCTGCAATCCATTGGAAAGTCTTACACACTGCACTGGGGAGGTGTAAACTGGTGTGTGATGGGATGGGATCCTTCCAGTCTCTTCTCCAAAGGGAAGGCCCGGCTTGGTGGTTCTCCCCACTTGTTTGCATGAGGGTTCACACAGCAGCAAAGAGGCTTTTAGCCAGGATCAGAAAGGATTCCTGGAATCTAACATGTGGGGAAGAGCTGGAAAACTGCCTCCAGCACCAGCAGCTTTGGCACCACAATCCAGATGCATCAAAGCAGAGAAAAACCCTGGGCTCAGCACTTCCTTGGGCTGGAGAATGAACTCAGGTGCCTCTCCTGGTTTTCTCTGTCTCCTTTATGCCATTCCCAGGTGGAGCTGGTTCCCTTCACTGGAGCAGAATTGTGCTGTTCATGCTTGGCTTTGCTTTATCACAGAATCCCAGAAGGTTTTGGGTCAGAAGGGACCTAAAAATCATCCCATTCCAACCTTCCCATTGGACCAGGATGCTCCAAGCCAAACTCGTCTGGAGCAAAGGTGACCCAAAGATGCTCTTCCATTGATATCATATAGGAACTTCACTCCAAAGGACGTTTGTTCAACCCCCAGGTTTCCCAGGATCTCAGTCACCACAAAAGCTGTGAAAAGAGCTCTGCATAGGGATGACAGCTGGTTTTCCCCTTTTCCAGCTGTTTTCCCACTTAGGCAAATCCTTAAGCACCACACAAAGCACTGTCACCGTGCACTGGGAAGTGCCAGAGGCTCGATATTCCTTGCTCCAGGAAAAGCCAGGAAAGAGCTGCTGGCTCTGTGCCCAGTGCTCTCAACAGCTCACCTGGGACCTGCCTCCAGCTCCAGGGCCCGATCCAGCATTGGATGTTAATCAGCAATTAGACAACGAGCAGACACTGCTCCTGGGAACAAGAAACTCCCTCCTGCAGCCTACAGGAAATTGGAGTCATAAAACTTACTGCCAGATCTTCCGGGAGGAGAAAGCAATTTTATCACCCAAAAATCTCTGCCCAAGTGGATTTTGCCCTTTCACGTTCTTCCTTATGGATTTAATTTGATCCCAAGCACCAACATGTGTGGGACCAGAGGATGTGGCCAGTGTCACTTCAAAGCCACAGGTTCTCTGCAGTTCTCCTCATGCACAGGGTAAAGGTAAAAGGTGAAAGGCAGAGCACAAAAAACCCGACTTTGGACTTGCCTTTTACAGCTTTTAGGGAGAGGATTCTGTCTTGGCTCCCTTTCCCCTTTGTTTTTCCCCTTCTAGGTGAAATATTCCAACCCTTTTGTTTTCTTTAACTGGGTGTTTTATGGCTCCCACCCTGCTTTTAGTCCTCTGGAGACTTATCTAAGGTCAGTTTATCTAAGGTCAGTTTAGTTAAAGTCAGTTGCTACCTCCCCTTCTTTTGAATAAAGTCAGACACAGAATATTCCACAGCAATCAAAACAAGCTTTTCCTATTAACCCTCAATCTGCTGGTTCTTCCACACCCTGGAATATTCCCATTCCCATGTTTTCAACACCAATTTCTCCTCTAAAGCTCCACGATCCCTTACCTTCAACTTCAGCACAGTTTTTCCCTGGAGCCTGGTGAATTCCTTGTTCACAGAGAGGCACGTTTTTGGTGGAAGGGATGGGAAAAGGACTGAAAAGCCTCTTCCCTTTCCCAAAACCAACCAGACAATGAGATTCCTGCTGTGGGAGGAGAGATGCCCTCAGGCACAGCAACCTCTGCAGGTCCCTCCAGAACCTCAGATGGGACAAAAGAAGCCAGGAATGATCACCTAGGAGATGGAATTAGGCCTGGAGCAGATATAAGTATATATAGGTCAATAAGTATATATACATATATAGTGAGGGAAGGGAAGGTTTGAGAAGGTTTAGGAAGGTTTGGGAAAGGAAGGGAAGGTTTGGGAAAGGAAGGGAAAGGAAGGGAAGGTTTGGGAAGGAAAAGTTTGGGAAGGTTTGGGAAGGGAAGGTTTGGGAAGGAAAGGGAAGGTTTGGGAAGGAAAGGGAAGGTTTGGGAAGGGAAGGNAAGAGAAGAGAAGAGAAGAGAAGAGAAGAGAAGAGAAGAGAAGAGAAGAGAAGAGATAAACTACCTACAACACACGTCCAAGGTCCATCCAGGATATGGCTGGAGACAGGGACACTTGCAGGGTCTAAAGCCTTAGGCTTGGGCTTAAACAGGGTTCCTGGAGCCATGGGCACAGTCTGAATAGGTCTCTGGTCAGGGCAATTAAGATTTATGCACACATTCAGAGCACGGCAACATGAACCCAGTGGTAGAGGAGTCAGTTTGTGATGCTGGAGGGCTCTAACCTCTCTTCAGAAGTAGCCTGGTCACTCCAGACAGGGATATATTTTCCAGCACACTTCCAGCAGCCTGGAGAGATCACAGCTGTAATGAGAGTTAAACTTTTACCTAAAAAACAAGCTCTGGTTAAAGTTTTACAACTGTTTTCCTGTCAAAAGCCTAAGATAAGCAAGACAGAGGGTGAGTTATGCAGACTTTGGAAGGAGGAAGTGTGAGAATCCCAAAAGTGGCTGAGGATGCCAGGAAACCACCTTCACCTTCTTGGCTCCTGAAGAGAAGGAAAATGGAAATGTTGACGTCAGGCAGGCTGGGGTTTAAGTGACCAGAGAAAGGTTTTATTCCTTTATCTATAAAAAATATAGTAAATAGTGCAGTCCTGGTCGGGCACCCAAATTTTCAGGGATCTCAGTAGCCACCTGAGAGCCATCTGAGGTCTTTCCCCAAGGGATGGAGCACAGTGGCCTGTCAGGGTGATGGAGCTCGGTTTGCCCATGAAAAATCCTGTGTCTGGAGCATCCTTGGATGCCCCAAACATGATCCTAAAAGTCTTCTGGGCAACTCTGATCCAGAGAAATCAGAAGGGACTTCAGCAGGAGGAACATCTGGGGCGGGATGATGAGGAAGGGCTGGAATAAGGAGGCCTCTCCTTCATCCAAGTGGAGCAGGATGGTGGGAGCAGGAGTCTTGGGAATGGTGTATCCCAGTTCCAGCAGTGCGAGGGGCTGTACCAGCACCTGGGGCAGTGAGGATCTTTGTGCCATGACTGTGTTGCTCTGGACAAAGAGAATTTTGGGGATGAGAGGAAACACACCTCAAAGCAAGGATGGACATCCCAGGCTCCTGCTCCTTCAGGTTAAAAATGGATCACGTCCTCCCATTCCTCTGCCAAACCAACACTCCACGTTTTACAGTGACATGGCTTTTTTTTTCCCCCCCACAGAGCAGTTCTTCTCCAGAAATGAAACCAGAATACTTCTCACTTCCAGAGAATGATGCAATTCCTGAAGACACAGGACTTTGTCCTTTCCCCGTGTCACCCACACAAGGTGCTTTGGGCCGTTCTGCTCCACTCACTGGGGAAACACCTCATTTGCAAATTCCACTGGGCCCCACGGAGCTCAGGAAGTGTCACACGAGCCCTGATATAGAAACGTGGTGGAGGAGGAACCTCTTCAGGTGCCACCTGGTTCCACAGAGCTGAACAAGCTTTGAGTGAGCCCATGTTTCAAGTTTGAGCCCCACAAATGCCTGTTCAACACCAAGGCCTTGCAGATCTCGTTAGTCCAGGTTTAATTGCTGCACAGTCTCTGCTCCCCTGACCCATGAAAGGAGCTCTCACACTCATTATTTCCTGATTTTAACACTACCCTTCCTCCTCCTTGTGCCAGCAACCCCGAAATATTTACCCTAACACCAATCTGGTCCCTGATCCAGCCACTGCCTTATCTCCTTCTCCCTTAAGAATGTTTTTGTACCTGTCTCCACCTCTCCCCAGCACAGACCACATTCCTGCTGCTGGACTCTACCCCCGCTGCTTTTCTTACTTCTTGTGAAGAGATATTTTATCTCTCGTATTCACGATATGAAGCCAAAGCTCAACAAAGCCCTCCAACAACCCCCCAAAAAGGCTGGAGCAATCAGGGCAGTGTTTTGTGTGTTGGTCTAGAGCAGAAACCTCTGCCATCAGAGTTGCTGTGCTGAGTTTTGCAGTGTGTCCCACACCATCACCTTGGTAAGGAGGTGGGAGGCACAAGCTTAGATCACAGAATACGGAATATTCTGAGTTGGAAAGGAGCCACAAGGATCACTGAGTCCCTTCAGAAGGGTTTTCTTCCTTAGCTGGTGCATCCTCCAGCTCAGTGAGTGGTTCCTCTTGATGTGCAGCACCTTGTCATTAATGCTGTCCCCTCCCAGCCATTTCAGAGTATCGGGATGACTCCGGATCCTGTGGTGGGTTGAGTCCCATGTGACTCTTAGATCATCCCTCCTCCTTCCTATTAACAGCCAAGTCCTCTCCAGGAAAAAATGGGACTGATAATGTTGTTATTTATGTGTGGGAGAAAACCAGGAGGCTGTAGGTCCTTGTGCACTTCTGGGAATGAGGGAAGTGCGTTGTAGAATCATGGAATGGCGTGGGTTGGAAGGGACCTTGGAGATTATCTCATTCCAACCCCCCTGCCATGGGCAGGGACACCTTCCACTATCCCAGGTTGCTCCAAGCCCCATCCAACCTGGCCTTGGACACTTCCAGGGATGGGGCAGCCACAGCTTCTCTGGGAAACCTGTGCCAGGGCCTCTCCACCTTTCCAAAGAAGAATTCCTACTATCCAACCAATTCCTACTTTCTTTCAGTTTAGCAAGCACTGAAGGAAGAGAAGAGCTGAAGGAACAAGGCTATGCCTCTCTGATACCCAGAAATTACATCTCAGGTGCTGCACCTCAAAGCTGAGCAGAATGCTGTGAGTTTGCTCATGGGTAACTGCAAAAAGCCAGACAGACTCTTATGGGCACAACCTCAGCTTGGTCTGCATGAGACAGAGGGTTTGTGAGTGTGTTTGAATTATGGTTTCTCAGGCTGCCACAAAGCTGAAACTGCTCCATTTTTTAGTATTTGGTTTGTGAACCAGAGAATGAAAGTCTCAGCAGCCTGTTCCAGTGGAAGATATTAAGACCACAGAAACAAACTGCTGGGAAATCAGTTCCTGCTAGAATACCTGGCAATGAGAAACTAAAAATGAGCCATAGGACAGAAAAGGGAAGCAGAGGTTTGTAGGCATGGGTTTGTTCCCGAGCAGAATACTCAGAACGCACTCTGACAAGACAGGAGCTGGAATTTCTTCTGGCAGATGCTTTTGGCAAGAAATGCTGACTCTGCAGAATGAAATCTGTGGCATAGAGTTTGTCAAGCCTGTTTGTTTTCTGCTGGCTCACCAGCCATCTCCTCCATTCCCAGGCTTTCCTGACAGCCAGCTTCACAGGGTCCCTCCCCCACTGCCCTTCCCGCAGCTCATTTCTTAGAGGATTTAGTTATTTTTTATGGGACCTACTGGATTTGGGCCACTCCAACAAACCTTCCTGGTTGACTTATTTACGCTCTGAAGACTCATCCTGCCAAGCAGCCAGGCTACCCCATGCCACCCCAGCTGGTGAGCTCTTCAAGCTTCCCAATCCTGTATGTCTAATCCAATTTAGGCTCTGATAAACAGATGGGAAGTTGGTTCTTTATGTGCTTGGATCTCGGATGGGGACTGTGCATTTAAGAGGGGTCATTCATGAAAACAGGGTGTCGTCCATGCAGCGGGAGTTATGCATTTGGGAGGGTGTTGCGTGCAGGAGATCCATTCAGGGAGCCCTGCACACAGGGAACGTGGGTGTACAGGGCGTATGGGAGTGCGTGGATGGGGTGTGTGCGCGCTCAGGGCATCTGTGAGTGAAGATGCACGGGGGAGGGGAGGGAGGAAATCAGCAGGTCCTGCGTGTAGAGAGACTCATGAATGGAGGGGGTTGCACTAGAAAAGCGCTGTGCATGAGCGCGGTCCGGAACAGAGCCAGCCCTCCTACTCCTGCCTCTTCCTACACGAAAACAGAGGAAGGGGGACGGAAAAAGCCTTTGGGGCACGGCTAGGGAAGAGAACTGCCTCCCCTCCCCTCGGCGGGGCGGCCGCTGCCATTAGCACACGGCACCGCTACCGCCCCTTTCTCCGCCGCCGGTTCTCCGGATCGGGGAAACGAAACCGTGCGCGGCCGGGGAGGCGGAGGGGGGAGGCGGCGTGTGGGCAGGGCCCGNGCGCATCTCCACGGCCCCATCGCCGCACCATGAAGGCGCTCCTGCTCGCCGTGCTGGCCGCGGTGCTGTGCGTGGACAGAGGTGAGGCTAAGGGGATGCCCCCGCCACCATCACCTTCCCCCCGGGGGTCCCCCGGTCCCTCGCCAGCCGTGGGGTTGCGAGAGAATTTGGGAGGGGGGGGTGGGGGGAGTGATGCGCCTGGCAGGGTGGGCTCTGGAAGTTGGAGGTTTGCAGGGGGATGTAAGGGTTGGAAAGGGGTTGGGAGCGCAGAGCTGAGCAGTGTTAGGGTTTGGAGCGGGATGGGGGGTGTCTTTCCTAGACCTGGCTCGCAGCAGTGTCCCTCTCGAAGCACGAACTTCGGGGCTTCCCTGCCTGGAGGAATAGGTGAGCATCTCCAGCTGTGCGCGGAGATATTCCGGAGCTCTTCCCAGCTGCAGCTCGAACAAAGACCAGGGCCAGCTCCGCTCCCCGTTTTGGGTGCAGCGAGCCGGGATAACGGCGCCGAGATGCAGCCGAGGGGAAGGAGGGTGGAGGGGAGATGCAGCCCAGCCGCGGCAATGGCTGATGGAGCAAAGTCTGGGCAGATCCACTCGTGATTCCGGCTCCTCCTGCCTCCCCCGAGCATCCTTCGGGGCGGGCTGCGGTGGCCGGTGCGTGGGGCGATGACCCCCGAGGGACAGTGCCCTGGGAAGAGCATCTTGGAGCTGCCACCGAACGTGGGGAGAACCTGGGGAGAACGTGGTTCCTGTTGCTGGGTGTTGAAACTGCCAAGTTGTCCAAGTCGCAGGGCCTGCCATCCCCTCCTTCCCGTCTGCTCCATGTCTGACTACCCGAACTCCAAGGGGCCGTGCAAAAGCACGTATTGTTTCCATATGTCGGTGCTCGGAGATGCCAAACAAAGAGCAAACAGGAGAGTTCTGTCCTCTCACAGCAAACACGGGCCCTTCTTGTCTTCTGAGGACACCAGTGAGAAGAAACTAGTTGTTTGTTGCCTTTCCCGTTCCCTCCTCCCAGTGGGATCCGGGAAGTAACTGGCAATTCCAGCGCTGAGTCTCGGTCAGAGCCCAGCTGGCATGTGCTGGGTTCCAGCTGCCAGGAGGGGCTGCCCAGGCCAAGGCAGTAAAAGGTTTCATTTCCCCCCTCCAAAAAAAAACCCCTTTCAGCTTTAAAAGTAAGTTCTTAGCCAGGCAAAAGGGGGTTTTGCAGGTAGTTTTATCCCCAAACACTTCCAGCATATCCAGGGGGTATTTTACAGAAAAGCTTCACCCCCTGCTCAGAAATATTGGCTGTGGTATGTAGGGATCTTGCTTATGGTATGTAGGAATCTTGTTTAAGAACCATGGAAAAGGGAAGGGTTTTTGGCATCGGGATTGAATGGAAGAGCTGCTGAAGCAACAGCATTTTCCCTGGTGCTGCCGAGCTCCAGAGTGGGATTTTAAAGGCTTTTTCCCCCTTTGCATTTCTCTTTGCAAGAATGATTCAACCCCTTGTCTGAAGGAATTCCCCCAGTGCTGTTCTGTGTTTTGGGAGCTCTTTGTTCCTCTCAGCAAACAAATAAACACATAAATTCTTAACTTGGTGAAAACGCAGTTTCTCTTTCGCATTGTTCACCCCTGAGATTTTTTTTAAAATTTTTTTTTTCTTTTCCTGTAGCCTTGAACTCCAACTCTTTGCTCCATCTCCAGCTGCATCAAATTAATTTTGCCACCCCTCTTGTGCCTTTTGTCTAAAACACTCCCCCTGCTTGTGTTCTCCAGCTCTGCAGTGGGTTATTTAGGTGTTTTTGGGGGCAGAAAGTGCCTGAATATTTCCCCACTTAAATGATATTGAATGACTTGGCTCTCCTGGAAGAATTGTGTCTTTGCTAAGACAAGGGGTAACAAAGAAAAACATGGGGAGATGCTGTAATACAAGCCTAGATTTCATCATGAGGCAGAAAATTTCAGGCCTAATGACACTTTGGTGTCATGTACAAACATTTCTGCTGTGTTTGAACCTATAACTTCTGAGGTTTAATGAATATCATTGCACCACTGGGGCTCGTGCCTTCGGCATAATGAGCAAATCCATATGGAGACACAAGTCCTGCCCTGATACCCCAAGGAGGCCTGTAATCCACCTCATTCCTGCTTCCAGAGGCTTCCTGCAAAATGGGATGAGTCATTTTTCCTCCTCAGGGTGGTTGCAAGGTGGAAGGTTTGGGACAGGTCGCCTGAGACTCAAGAGGGACAAGGAGAACTGGGCTTCACTCTGATGTCCCACGTTGGGTTTGGCCAACCCATGGAAGTGCTCAGAGGGCTCAGCAAGGGGCAGTGGCTCCATCCTCCTGCCCCTCTCCTAAATCCAGGTCTGCTGAGGGATCTCTCCCAGGGTTTTTGGCTCAGCTGGTGGCTGTGTGCTGGCTGTGGCTGCGTTGGTGGCTCAGGTGACTCGGGTTTGTTTAGGGGATCATTGCCAGAGTGATGATCCTTGGAGGGTGTTTGAGACAGTCCAGGAAATTCTTGCTTAGGGGGTTGTGGTCTTGGCTTCCACTCCAAAGCAGAGTCGTTTGGCTGCTCTGATGTGACATTTAGGGTCTCTCACTCCCCTGCTTTAATCTTTTTCTCCGAGATTATGTTTTGTTTTCTTCCTCCTCCTTGGCTGTGGCTGCTCAAAAGCCATTCCTCTGGGAACAATTGTTATTTTTCTTCTCAATTTTCTTGTAGAAACCTTTTATTTTCCTGAGAGAAACGGGATTGAGAAGAACCTGAAGGTGTTGTGCAGTTCCACATCAGGGTGTGACAGCTGCTGAGCAATATTTGTCCAACTAATTCTTCCAAATATCTGCGTCAGGGATGGCTGAGCCTCTGTGAGCTCTCCCAGTGCTTCACCAGCTTCACCTCCTTAGGATAATACTTTTAGGGAAGCCTACAAGAAAGCTGGAGAGAGACTTTTTTACAAGGATGTGTGGGAAGGACAAGCAGGAATGGCTTTAAACTGAAAAAGAATAGGTTTAGGTTGGATATTAGGAAGAAATTCTTCCCTGTGAGGGTGAGGTTGTGGAGAAGTTGTGGTTGCTCCTGTCCCTGGAAGTGTCCAAGGGCAGGTTGGGTGGGGCTTGGAGCGCCCTGGGATAGTGGGAGGTGTCCCTGCCCGTGGCAGGAGTTGGGAATGAGATGATCTTGAATGTCCTTTCCAACCCAAACCACTCTGATCTGGCTGAAAGAGGTGGGAGCAGGAATGATGTTTTCCTGCACTTCCCATCCTGAATCATCCCCTGCTCTCATTTGCATCCTGGAAACACAGAGGAGAAAGGTGGTGCCTCATGGAAGGGCTGAGAGCTCCAAAATCAGAGCCTGTGAAACACTGGGAACAGACCTGATCTCTGTGGATATCTGGGTCAACAACTGCAGTGTGGATGTGATGTCCTTGTACATAAAATAAAGAGAGGATCAAAGTTCCTGTGTCCCTGCTGAGTCACTGATCCAAGGCTGTTGCCACAAGCGTTTCCCACCCCTGGGTGCTGTTTTCCAATCTTTCCTCTTTCTTGGGCAGATGTGAAGGATGAGAGGTGGGAGCCAGGTAGTGCAGTCCATCCTGCTGGTTTTGGATAAGCCATGAATGGCCTCAGGTTGTGCCAGGAGAGGTTTAGATTGGATATTAGCAAAAATTTCTTCAAGGGTGGTCAAGCATTGGAATGGATGGAATTACCATCCCTGGAAGTGTTCAAAAAACCTATAGACGTGTTGATTTAATGGTGAACTTTGCAGTGCTGGGTTAATGGTTGGACTTGGTGATCTTAGAGGTCTTTTCCAACCTAAATGATTCCATGATTCTGTGATTTAGGGGACCTTCTGTGGAGGAAGGCATGGAAATTAATGCTCCAATTAAAAAGATGGGATGCATAAGCTGCCTTTGTAGGCTGTGACTCTGAGCAGTGGGATGGGGCGAGTCCTTGAAGGTCTTGCTGTGGTGCTGAGATATCATTCCCACCACGTGGAAGTGTAGCCTGGTCTTGGTGCCCAAAGGCAGGTCATGGAAAACTCTAACCCGTGGTCACACCTGGAGCATTTCCCATCAGTGTCGTAAAATCACGGAGTTGTTTGCATTGGAAGGGACCTTAAAGATCACCCAGTTCCAGCCTCCTGCTGCAGGCAGGGTCACCATGTCCGTGGAGCTGAGCTGAACAAGCCCAAACCTTAAAAATTCCCCTCTGTTTTTCAGTTCCAAGTTTTCAACTGTGGCTTGAACCCGTTCTTGGTGCAAACGGGAAGGTGCCATAAACCACCAGGCTGTGGTGATACAGAGACTTTTAACTGATAGCTGATCCTACCAAGAGCTTGAAATGCATCCCTTAAGGTTGAACCCTTCACTTTTCCTGTTTTTTGGGGGGGGAAAAGCCCTTTTTGCAGGTTGATGAGGTGAAGGCAGAGCGGCTGTGGGCGGACGCGATACATCCCACGTGTCGGAGGTGGGAGCCACCAAGTGAGGAGGTCTTCCCAACCCCCCCAGCTGAGGTGTTGCCTTTCTCTTGCAGCCCACACACTCATCTGCTTCTCCTGCTCGGATGCCTCCTCCAACTGGGCCTGCCTGAAGCCTGTCAAGTGTGGGGAGAATGAAAACCACTGCGTGACAACGTACGTCGGAGTGGGACTCGGTGAGTGCTGACAGGACCTCTTGGCTGCTCTCCTGGGTCACCTGCTGAGCTGCAGGAAGGCTTCCCTTCCTTTGGCTGGGAGAAAAGGGAAAGTTCTGCTTAGCAACTGAGCTGTCGGACCATCCCACGGGAATTTTGAGGAGGGCCCTGCTGCCGGGAGGAGTCACGTTAAAACCCACGTGCCTGCACCGAGGCCCGGGAATCCGAGGGGAATTTCAGGGCACGAGGAGGTGGGGAAGTTGCTGATGAATAAGTGAAAGCGTGGAGGATGCTGCAGGCTTCCTCTGTAGGAAGCTCCAGGGTTGCTATTCCTCCTTTTTTTTATTCTGCCGTGTGTCTGGGTTGTTCATCCCCGAATCCCGCTTTGCCTTCATGGATGAGGCGGGAAGGGAGATTTGCAGGTTTCCTCCCTGAGTGCCTGGAAGGATTTGGGGGGCTCTGAGAGAAGCAGGATGCTCTGGTGGGTCTCCTGGTGCCTTTGCAGAGGGCACATCCCATCCTTGAAGGAGGATGGAGTGTTGCATCCCGGGATCTGCGGTGGGTCACGGATGCACAAACAGAGACTGGGAGCTTTAATAACCCTCCCATCTCAGCAGAGCTTCCACTTCCCTGCCCCTCAGTTTGTGCTGTGCCTCTCTCCAAATGCACACTTGTCTCACGAGTGCCTCCCCTGTACACCTTGTGCTCCCTGTCTCACTTGAGGAGTCCCAGGGTGAAGCTGAGTGGGATTTTTGAGATTCCTCACCGGAGCTGTTGTGGCCAAACATTGGCCAACAGCCCCAGAGGGGTGTCCCTGGGGTGCTGTGTGATCACTGGGATCTGTGTGGGAGGTTATCATGGGTGCTCCTGAAATGTGTGGAATGGTTGAGATCTCTGACACCAAGGAGCACTTCACCCTCTTTGTGCCACCCGTGGTGCTTTGGCAATGCCAGCCCTGTCACTTCCACAGAATCCCAGAATTACCCAGGTTGGAAAAGACCTTTGAGATCATCAGGTCCAACCTGTGACTTAACATTACCTTATCAACTAAACCGTGGCACTAATTGCCACATCCAGTCTTTTTTTAAACACTTCCAGGGACGGTGACTCCACCACCTCCCTGGGCAGCCCATTCCAGTGGCAAATCCCTCCTTCTGCAAAGATTATTTTCCTAAAGTCCGGTCTAAACTTCCCCTGGAGCAGCTTGAGGCTGTGTCCTCATTCTGTCACTGGTTGCCTGGGAGAAGAGACCGATCCCACCTGGATACACCCTCCTCTCAGGGGGTTGTAGGGAGTGACAAGGTCTCCCCTGAGCCTCCTTTTTTCCAGGCTAAACAACTTTTTCTTTTAATTAAAATGCTGCCTTTCCAACATGGCATTGGGACTTGACCTGCAATTAGCTGATGAGTTTGGTGAGAATCCATCACTTCTGTGGGTCCTCATGTGCCTTTCTGTGGTTGATGGATCGTCCCTCCCTCACCTCCTGGGACCTGCTGGGACCACAGGGCTTGGGGTGCCCCACAAACCTCTGCTGTGCACGTGGAGCACGTGGAAAACTGGGAAAAAAAGCTGCTAAAAAGGAGGCAAACATTCCCCAGCAGCTCCCTCAGCTGCTCCTTACAGGGCTTGTGTCCCAGGCCCCTCACCAGCCTCATTGCCCTTCTCTGGACATGTTTGAGCATCCCAACATCTTTCCTAAATTGAGAGGCGCAGACCAGGACACAGCACTGGAGGTGAGGCCTCACCAGTGCTGAATACAGGGCAAGAATCACTGCCCTGCTCTGCTGGCCACGCTATTCCCAATCCAGGCCGAGATGCCATTCCTTTGCAGAACCAAACCCTCTAAACCTCTCTCCTTTTCCTCCTTCCCACTCCCCACCTTCAAAATCCAGGCGGCAAGTCCGGCCAGTCCATCTCCAAGGGCTGCTCTCCCATCTGCCCCAGCGCCGGGATCAACCTGGGAATCGCGGCCGCCTCCGTGTACTGCTGTGACTCCTTCCTGTGCAACATCAGCGGCTCCAGCAGCGTCCGAGCCAGTTCCACCCTCCTGGCCTTGGGAATCCTCGTCAGCTTCCTCTACGCGCTCCGGGCTCGCGAGTGATGGCCTTGGCTGAGGGAGAGCCGCCTCCCACGGGCCGCCGTGGGTCTCATTAGCCAATACCTTCTCTGTTGCTGTCTGCAAGGAGATCCTCTACTTCCCAGCAGGCTTCCAAGGTGATTGTTTCCCAGACTTTATGCTCTTCCAAGCATCGGAGACCTGGGCGGTTTGGCCGAGCTGTTCTCTTTCTTCCTGTGGACGTACCCCGCTGCACTCTCACACCTCCTTGGCAAAGGTGGAGCGTTTTGGAAGGGTTTTCTGCTTTTATATCTAATAATAACCCCCCCCTCCCTCGTTTCTAAGGTTGGTTAAAACAAGGCTGGCACCCGCCGAGATCCGATTAATCCCAAACACCACCAGGTCAAGAGTTTGGATGTTCCCGCCTCGCCCCTGTGGAGGTGCCTGGCAGTGGTGTGTTCCAGCCCGTGGGCATTGGGAATGCATGATCCAAATGGAGACACATTCCTGGCCCCTCCTTGCAGCTGCAGTCTCTTTTTATAAAAAAAAATATAGATCCGTTTTTTTCCTGATCCTGGGCTGACTTTTCTGGAAAACGAGTGTTCCTTGTCCTTCCGAGCTCTGTAAGTGCCAGACCTGAATAAACATGCTCCTGTTGTTACCTAAGGTGGGACGTGTGCTGTGTGTGTTTCCTTGCTCCAGCCAGAGATTGGGAATGCTCTGGTGGAAAATCCAAGTGTTGTGCTTGGCACGAGGGCCTCTTGCCCTCTCGAGCAGCCTTTGAGTACTTCATCTCAACATTCCTTCCAGGTCACCTCAGAGCACCAAATCCATCTCCTCCCTGCTGCTGTCCTTGCTGACAAACCTTCCCCTGGGCCAGCTTGTTTCGCCTCTCTTGGGAATTGCTTTTTCCAGGTGCATTTTAGCGAAAAATGCCGGTTTTGGGGCTCTGAGCCACCCCTGTTATTCCTGGTGGAGCAAAGACACCCGGAGCAGGATGTCTCCAAGTTAAATCTGCGTATTACAAAGGCTTGGGGCCTCAGTTTGCCCACTTTGGACTTGGGATGGTGATAGACAACAACAGGTCTGTCTGCAAAACTTAGCGAAATCAGAGGAAAAGTTGCCAATACTCAGATTTTTAGGCTCAACCTGCAGTTCCTGATGGTGCCCGTGGACTTCACCACCCAACCTGCCACTCCTGCTGCCCCTCAGATCCCAGGATCTTCCCAGCATTGTTCCTGCGAGTTCTCAGCTGTCCCGTGGGATCTGTGTCCTCCTGCCACCTCTGTGTCATCTCTCCTGCCTGCTTTGCTTACCTGTGGACCTGCTAAATGCAAAAACAAGCCAAAATTCAGCCTTAAACTGCCGGGTGAAAGCTTGTTGTCACTTCCACTGATTGATCAGGGGTGCACTGGGCTTTTTTTTCTTCTTTCTAGCAGCAAAAATCAGGTTGTTGGTACTCTGGCCATGCCTTCCTTGTACGTGGTTCTCCTGTTTTGTGTCAAAAACCAACCAGAAGCTCCACACCCTGTTGAGTTTTCTCTCTGTCCCCACTTCAGTGAGTGACAAAAGAGCTGCTTCTGAAAGATGGTGTGTAGATGCATGGAAATAATTCCTACTAAAGTGGTTTCATGGGGTTTTAACTCCTCCTCCCCATCTTTTAATTAAAATGCTGCCTTTCCAACATGGCATTGGGACGTGACCTGCAATTAGCTGATGAGTTTGGTGAGAATCCATCACTTCTGTGGGTCCTCATGTGCCTTCCTGTGGTTGATGGATCGTCCCTCCCTCACCTCCTGGGACCTGCTGGGACCACAGGGCTTGGGGTGCCCCACAAACCTCTGCTGTGCACGTGGAGCACGTGGAAAACCGGGAAAAAAAGCTGCTAAAAAGGAGGCAAACATTCCCCAGCAGCTTCCCTGTGCTTCAGCTTTCCTCCCAAGAGGGGCCAAAAACTCGTTTGTTGGCTCTGCCTGGAAATTATGGGGCTGTAACTTTTCTGGCCACCTGAAAAAAGGGTTTGGGGTTGGTTTTGGGCTTCCAACTCCTTTAGGAAAGAGCTGAACTTCCAAGGCTTCTGTCCTAAAGCCTGGCCATGCCTTTCCAAGGCTCCTGAAGATGCCAAAGTGGACAAACCCCATGGATTGTGTCCTCCAATGGCCATTTCCTTCCTATCCCTGTGTTTCAGAGGCTGCTGGTTCCAAGGATTTGGTTATAAAAGGGAGCAAAGGCTGGTGGGAGGAGCATTCCTTATTTTATCCCATAAAATAAGTGATTTTCATGGCATTGCCAGAGGACAGAGCTCAGGTTCACTCGTGTCCTTGAGCTCTAAATGATGGATGAGTTGCATATTTTGGAGATTTGTTTTTCTCTCCTCCTCACGTGCTATAATCTCATGGAAAAAGATTTTCAGTTTTTCCTGTTGAACACACGTGGCAAAAGATCTCTTGGATGGGTATTTGTATGTTTGAGGGAGAGGGAGGGTGTGACAACTTGTCACAGTTTAATCCCAAGCATTTTATCATCAGTTCTGCCAACTCTCACTATTTCTCCTCCCACCACAGACTTTTTTTTTTGCCCCCAAAATCCCCAGAATGAGAATCCATGTGAGAACCTCAGCTGTTGTAAAGCCCAGGAGTGAAAAGCCTGAAAAAGGGCAGCTGAAGGAATTAAAAACATGAATAATAAGACAATAAATAGGGAAACCACAGCATTTCTAAGTGTTAAAACTGGTGAGTCGTGGAACCAAATGCTGGATTTGGAACTTGAAGGCCATGGTGGGACAGCCCTGAAGTGCTTTGAATGTGTTTGTGTGGACTGTGGAATTAAAAGTTCAGAAAAACTCAGATATTTTCACCTTTTCTGACAAGACAAGAGGTTATAAGGGGAGGCAGCTTTGCTCCCTGGAAACACAGAATATCCTGGAATAGTTTTTGTTGGAAAACAAGAAGAGCCGAAGTGAAAAACCTGCCCATTTTTGGAGCATGGGAATGAGAAAATGGTTTCAGTGCTTCCATCCTGGAAATGGCTGTTTTCAACATCTTCCACTACACCAAGGGCTCTAATTTTTTGTGAATTGTCTGCAAATGCTCAGAATTTATTGTGGTGTCAGCCCTTTCCACCCAAGTTCTGGGTGTTTGCTGGTGGCCAAAAAGGACTTAAAAATGAACCAAGTTCTTCCAGCTGTTTTTGAGAATTTTTGGGGTGTTTTTTTTCTTATTTTGAGGGTGAAATTTCTTCTTTGGGAAAACACAAACGTGGTGTGAAGAATCACACAGAGCAAACGAAGCCAATTCCTTAATTATTACTCCAAGGATCCACATTGTTACTCAAGGAATGTCCTTGCTTGGTGTTGATTTTCTCCAGTTGGGGGTTGTTTGAAGTGATTTCTTTCCCAGGGACCTTATTTTCCGTGTGGGAAGCCTGCTCTGGGTGTCTTGTTTCCATGGAATGAGTTACAGGCATCCCTGCCCTCCAGGAAAAGCAGATGTGATGAACATCTGGACGCTTGGAGGTTTGGAACCCACTCACAACCCCTTTTGTTCCTTTGGATTCAACTGTTTGGGATGAAAGCTCCGAGTCCTTCCTTGATCCCGAAGGAATTGTGGAGCTGGAATGGGAGCAGAAACACCCAATTTGGCGTTTTGGGAATGTCCAATGTGCCCAGGGAAGCGAAGCCCTGGGTTGGTCCTGCCATCTGCTGGTTCTTGCCAGACTTGGGAGAGGGACTTTGAATCCCAGATCCCAGAAATCGAGGAGGAACTTTATCCAAAGAATTGCAAAGCAGAGGAACAGCCACACCAGAGACAGAGCGAATGTTTTAATTCATCCAGCTTTGCTCTGATAGTGCAAATTGAGGAATAAAAGGCTTAACAGGCTTCCCAGGTCCAACAATTCCCAAGGGAACACTTTTTTTTTTTTCCCCAGCCCAGACCTATTTCATCAAAACAGAAACACTTCCTGGAAATGTAATAAGCCAATAAAACATTGCAGGAAAAAAACTATTGATACGTTTTGTTTCAGCTTTGTTGGATGATCTGATTTCACTGAGATGGTTCCATTGAAATGTTGATTTTACTAATCCATAGATGTGAGATTTGTAGCTGTGTATTACCTTTATTGTAATGGATAAAACAGCATCGATTCCTTTAAATATATTAATGTAAGTACAAGTGAAGTGTGTGTTACATATTGTTTCTTATACCCTAATTAAAAATATGTGGAATTAATAAAAAAGAGACACTTGGAACAACATTTTTTGAGTGGTTCTGCAGATATTACATATAATATCTCTTGTTTTATGTGAGGGATTGGATTCAAAGCCCAGGGCTGGGGGTTGGGGGTGGGTCAAAAGGACAGACATGAGGCTGAGCCTATGGATTGTGGGAGGGATAAATCCATCCGTGTCGTCTCAAGGCCATTGGAGTCTCCTGGATAAAAAACAGGGATTGTCTCTGCCTTCAATAGCTCATAAATATCATTGACTTGCCCATGACCCTGCTGGGAATGGGGGTGGGATTTGTCCTTGGAGCCTGTGCTGGTTTTTGTCACACAGGGCAGCTATTTTGGGCACATAATGGTCCCTGTGTGGGTGTGTGGGGGCAGCTGCTCCCTTTCCTGCACTTCCAGGGTCTGCAGGGATTGCTCCGACCCCTCTCCCACCTATGGACACATGGACACATGGATTGGTTGCTCTGGAGACCCCCCTGCTCTCCCAAACTGTGCTTTGCAAAGTCGTGTCATTCTGATTTTTGTTTAAAGCTTTATTATTTCTTGGGAGCTTGGTTGGATCCCGTGGGAGAAGGGGATAATGTTCCCTGGGGAATGGGAGATAACAGCAATGAGCTCAGGGCTTTCTCAGGAGCAGCCAAAGGATGTTTAAAACAAAGATGTAAAAATATCTTTCCTGTTCTCTGGATAAACCCAGCCTGGACTGTCTCCTTCCTGGGAAAAGGTCTTCTCCACTGCCCTCTTTCCTTGCAATCCATATTTTGTAGCCTGACTTGCAAGTGGTTTTGGGGATGGGAGGGCACCAGCAATGCCAGGGAATATTTTGGGGACTGGAGGGAATTGCACAGCAAGTGATAACAGAAGAAACCTCCTTCCTGCCTGGCATTCCCATCATTTCTACTCACATTTCTGCCTGTGTTCTTGCTCCTGACACTCCCTGAGGACCTGCCTGTCTCTGGACAGGCCTGAGATGGGCTCTCCCACATTTCAGGGGTTCAGAAAGTTCATGGAAATGATGCCACATCTCCAAATCTAAGACATCATCACTAATGTTTTGACACAGAGGCATCAGAGTTTTTTCCTTCGTTAAGGTCCATATTTCATTAAGGCCCATATGTTAAGATACCAAATGCCCAAAAATATTTCTGGAAGCTCAAGTACCTGGGCTGTTGGCAGAGGTTCTGTTTCACTTGGTTCTCTCTGGCACCCCAAGGTCGTGCTGGTCATCTCAGGGTGTCAGACACCAAGTGAGAGCCAACAGGTCTGAAGTGGGACAATTCCTGCCTTCCCATCATGGGATTGGAGGACGAAACATCTCTGGGGTTGCAGAGGAGTTTCCAGAAGATGCTTTGGATGTGGAGGAGTCAACAAAAGCGTGTGGGTAGATAGTCTGAAATTTAATATTCCAGTGGTGCTTAAAGGGAGACAAAAAAATGACTGGATCAAGAGCTCCACCTTCCTGCCAGTGCTGACCTGCTCCTCTCCCTGCCCTCCTGCTTCCAGGGCTTCCCAGTCCATGGGTTTTGAGGGATCATGGAGGGCAAGGGTGAAGGTGGCACCTCCAGGCTTCAATGCCTGGTCATGTCTGACCAGAACATCAGATGAGATGAAAAGAAGTTGGAAAGATGGGAAGTGCTTTCCATGGCTGTGGGATTGTGTTCCAACCTTCCTGCTCATCATCTCCCAAGGAAAAGGGATTTAAAACACGGCACAACTTACCTGGAGCTCCTTGGGCCTGGTGATGTGGCCTTTCCTGGCACACAGGGAAACTTGGGATTCTTGTGCTTTGGGTAGGAGTTAAGTTTGCAGGACTGAAATGTTACACAGACAGCACCAAACTGAGGTGTGAGTAGCACCAAACTGCTGGGAAAGAGATGTGAATAGTATCAACTCCTAGGGGTTGAGGTGTATCAACAAATGTTTGGGAGAAGAGGTGTGAGTAGCACCAAACTCCTTGGAAAAGAGGTGTAAGTAGCACCAAAATCCTGGGGATGAGGTGTGAGTAGCACCGAACTCCTGGAGTCGAGGTGTGAGTAGCACCAAACC
>WEIV01023722.1:9542-51303 GCA_013390005.1 Calyptomena viridis
CTAAGAAGCAGTTTGCAACAGACTGTTTCCGTGGAGAAGACCCCACGAGGAAAACTGGGGTGGGACTCTCTCTCTCTTCTGAGCAGCAGCAAAGAAAACCTCTGATTGTAACCCCCCGCCCCACACACACACCTGCCTTCCTGAGCTGTTGGGGGAAGGTGAAGGATCTTAAAAGGGAGGGGTGGGGGGAGAAAGGTGTCTGTAACAACTATCAAACTGCTCACCCTTAAACTCTTAAGCTCTGATTTTAGTAGTAGTAGTAGTAGTAGTAGTAGTAGTTATAGTCGTAGTAAATTCTTAACATTCTAAGTTAGAGCCTGTTTTGCTTGTGTGAAGTAGTTAATAAGCAGTTGCTTGTAATCCTTATCACAAAAGTCGAGGGGTTTTTTTCCCTTCTCTGAGAAATTTTAGATCTATGTGTGGGCTCTCAGCTTTTAGCCAGAGTCAAACCATGACACACCTCTAGGAGAAAGATGCCAGGTCACAGTATTCCTGGCTAGAGGTAAAAGATAACTTCTTCAGTGAAATTTCTGTGTTTTCATGTAGATCTTTTGCTTAAAAGATAATAAAAGATCAAGTGAAAAACTGCACAGCGAGGCTCAGTCTGGTCTGTCTGAATTGGCTTTGAAGCACTGGTCTCTGAACACTTGCTACAATTAACACGTCCCTTTTCTCATTAATATTGGACCCAGCTGGTTCAGGCCCTGTAAGGATAGCTCATCTGGCACCCTGATGAGATCAGTGGAAGAACATAAATACAACAGAAGCCACTGCCATTAAAATAAGCTTCTTCTTTAATAAAAGAAAATAACTAACATACATCAAAAAAAAAGTGATATTTCGGTTTCTTATTCTATGACCATTAAAATCAGCTTGTTTTTTTCTCAATATTGGGGAAAAAAAAAAACCAGTAGATATGACACAGAAGTAGTGAGGATCAAAATAGGACAGGAGGAAAGCTAGCTCAAGCTCAAACTCTTTTTTTTTTTTCAGCTGCAGTGTTCTTAATTTTATTTCTACTACAAATATATTAAGCCAGAAAAGTATATAGATCAAAAATTTTGGAAATTGTAGGCTCAGTATATACAGATACTGTTTTCCATACAACTATCTTCAGAAGTTTTAGAAAAATTGGTTATGTTTCAGTGCATCTGAAAATGTTATCCTACTCATCTGACACAGATAAAAGAATGATATCAATTGCTACTGACAGAAAACAAGTGTGTATTAAAGCCTGGGCCAAACCCCAGAAATCTTGGCCACTGCTAGAAAGGGTATGTTACAGTTCACTCCTATGACTCTAGAGGTTGTAAACATTTTCTTTTCATATTCTAAGCCATACACACATGTATCTATGAAAAAGAAATTAAATCAGATATTGGCTCCTTCAGGAAGTCAATGTTTTGACTGCTTTAAGAGATTGCTCATTAAAAGACTTAAAATAGGCTTGCTTTATCAACTTATTTCTTTTTAAAACAGAAACAGAGATGAGAATGATAGTTTTTCATTAAGCTGACAGCCACTGCAACTCTAAGGCCTTCAAAACAGCCAAGTCTTCCATTTCTATAAACCAGAGAAGTGTCACCTGAGTGTGCTCACTCATGTTTCACACAGACCATTTAAGTAGTGACTGTACTGATGAGTTTATAATACTTGTACTTCCCTTGGATGTGATGCCTCTCCTTGACAAGCATCCCTGTATGGAGCTTCCTGGCAGCAGCTGGAGCCCAGGGAGAGTGGCACCCTGCTACAATCATGACAACACAAAGATTTCCAAAGCTCTTCAAAACATTTATTATGGGAAGAAAAATTGTTATGCTGAATGAAATCTTACATGTTGAAAAAGTCCAAATCTTAAGAAGTTTGTGTTCAGCCAACTTGACAGGCTGTGAGGGCATTTGTCCTTAGGCAAATGATCACACTGTCAGCCCAAGGGAGCACTGCTCTCCCGAAATTTGTCTGGAATACCACAGCAGATGAATCACTCTGCTGGTAAAAGCATCCCTGTGTGTACTATTAAGAAAGAAAACGGGACTCTGAGTGAATTTAGCAGATCTGTAACTGGAGTTGAGTAATGTGGCCAAGCCTCAGATTTCAGCAACACATGCTACTCTGCGCTCACACTACTCGTAAACAACCTCTTTCCCCACTGTTTTTCAGCCAGTTCACTTCCTTCTCTAATCCCAGGAAGTCACTGCCCACCCTTAAATGCTGAAAGATACATTTTAATCTAGCAGAGAACTGAACAGTAACATAATTTTACTTAAAGCACACACCAAGCCACACTTTAGAGCTATTTGGGGAAGAAACTAACCGCAGCCAGGCAGCCTGCTCTTGCAGAGTTCAGGCTGGGTGGTCATTTGAGCCAGGGACAACACAGTCAATTCAGACAGATGGCCACTAAGTCAGCCCAGTGTGTTTGGGGAATATTCAGAATGTCAAAGAGGAGATGTACACCTTCAACTCCCTGTTGCTTGAGTAGCTGAGACCTGCAGAAAGAAATTTATCATTTTTCCTCTTTAGTAGCTCACCTAGAAAAAAAGTTCAGGCTGAACAGACTTTTTCTGACAAAACGTGTGTGCACGTGTGTGTTGAGACTGTCAAAGCAAGATATTTTGATATTTAAAAATGCTCTCAATTTTTTTTTACTCAATATAATTTGGTGAATATTCACAAGAAGCTTAACAACTCATTTTTATTGCAGCGTTACCATTCTTCATTATCCCCTCTACTTGCTCTACTCTTTAGTCTATATTTTTTTAAATTTCACACATTCTCTAGTGTCTGTGTGCAATGGTTCTTGGTATGTTAATTGCTGCCTGATCAGAAGGAGCCAGGACATGCTGCTTCTACACTCCCCAACGGCCATTTCAGAAGATGAAAAGTGGGGAAAATTTGCTTTGATGAGTTTAAGGCATAGTGAAACACGCAGGATATTTGGTGAAGAGGGCAATGTGCACCATACACTGATAGAGAACCATAACTGAGGGGAAAATGGACTCCCATGTTTCAGAAGTCAAGGAATAGATAAGAGACGGGAAGAAACAACACCGCATTAAAGGGTGAAATTCAAAAGCCGAAAAATGCTTTAGCAAATGGTGAGGTCAATCATAATATTTCATCTAGCTTTAATGATGTACTCCCAAGTAGTTTAAGTATTGCAAGAAAACTATTCATCCTGATTCAGGAGAACATGAAGACATCAGAAAGCATACTGTTTCCTACTTTTCATTTTATCTTATTTATTTCCTCTTCCTGTTTTTCTTCCTCTTGTGTAAGTGATCGAGTATGTTCTCCTCTACTGCATCAATGTCCTCCAGATAATGTTCATCCACAAGGCAGGGGAGGGAAATGCCACATCTGAAACTCTCAGATGCACATTACAGCTACTGTCCAATGAAGACACAGAAAGATATGATAAAGTCCTGTCATACTTTGTCCTTTCATGCATGTCATCTCAAGGTCAGTAATTCCCACTACTTGCTAGCTGCAGCTACTGAAATTGAAATTAGTAGGCTTTGGGTCCCTTTAAATATCACAGAGGGAGGCCCAAACCTCTTTAACCATAAAGACAACATCTGCCTCAAAAATGGAAAGCCAGAGAAAAGCACCCAGAAAAAACAATTGCCTAAAACACATAAACATTGGGCTACTCATTAAATACAAAATACATAAATACAAAATACATTCATATAAAAGAAAATCCTGTAAAAGAAATTTTAAAAACTCTGAAAACACAGTATATTTTTAGATCTACATTCTCTGTGTATTATATTTTTACAGATCTGTAAAAGAATAGTTATCTGTAACATATCTAGAAATGTCACAGATTTACTGAGGTCACTTGGAAAGTTAGCAAAAAGAGGTCACGCTTCCAATCACATTAATATACTAACGTGCCCAGCAGTAGATTATGTTAATTTTCATAGCAATTTTTAAGATTTGTAATGCAACACATTACTCGACAGGATTTCTAAACCTTCTCAGAGCTTATTAGTCTGCCTTTATAAACCAAATGCCAGCTTTATCAAAGCAAGACATTAATTATTTGCGATGGGCGAACCTCAAAAGATTCAGAGGTTTGGTCTAGTTTGACTAGACAGGCATAAGACCAGCTGCTTGTGCTGATCCTTTCAGTGGCAGGTTGGACTCCTGATTCTGCAAATGTTACACACTTATTGAAATGTGAGCATGCAGACGGAGCCTGCTGCGTTTGAGGAGAAAACTGAAGTGCATTGAGGTCGGCAAACACGGGGCTGCCTGACTCATCAGTGTCAGACTAACATCTCAAACTTCCCACATCATTGAACGTCACAGTGGATGTGACAGAGTAATGCACTGTAATAAAACATCTACAGGATGTCAGGAATATAACTGAATATAACTGAAAAAAGGAGAGGAAGGGGAGAGGAAGACAGAGAGGGAGAGGGAGAGGAAAGGAGATATGCTATAATATGCTGGGGTGTTTTACTAATGAGGAAATAGAAAAGTCATACAAATATTTCAGAACAGACCTGTATAGATTTGTGTAAAATAAATGACACTTTAGGATCTATAAATTCATGAGCTTGAACCCAAGTCAATATATTTGCAAGTGCTGTGCTTGAGCTGAGGAGATCAGCCTCTTCTGTGGGCTTATTGGCTCAACCAGAGTGACTTATTGCTTGAGCAGAGCATGCCAACATGGATACATGGCTTTTCGGCTGGAGCTTGCAATAAAGAATACTGGGTGTGCCAGCATAAGTCAATGAAGACGGGCCTGAGGGGCACATGTGTGAGGGGCTGGGCATTGGGCCTGGAAGTATGATTACTTACAAGAAAATGAGAAAGTTCAATTTGCTTCTGTACTTTTGTGGGTAAGCAGAGGAGTTTTACTACATGGCAGAGATTTACTATGAAAACCTGAAGCTGTTATTCTTCTTAAATATCTCCATTACTACTTGTGGGAGCCATAGCAGATGATAAACATCCTAGCTCAGATTTCTTCTTCACTGCCTATGAGTGGTCCATCCTTCTTCTCTCACCTGTTGAATTTTTAAGCACTGTATGCAGAGTTTGTAGATGAGAAAGCTTCCCACAGCTACTTCTTTATTGATTGTGAGTCAATCTTCACTCACTGAATCTGAATCCTTCTGTTACTTGTTCTTAGGGTGTTGTTGCACCCAGAGGGGAATGTGAACACTTGCTACTGCATGTCATCTGTGGTTTGGGAAAGAAGACTGAGTCCACTTTAATTTTGAAAAGAAACAAGCACATTCCTTTAGAAGATCGTCTCAGGCTATGTATCTTACATGAAAGGAGGTGCCCATGTCATTTCCATTTCCTATGGGAAAGCCTTTTCTGAGTGCTGCAACTTTTGAGAAAATCCCCGAGGTTCTTGTAAATTTCCTCATCCATTGCCTGGGGAACTTTAAGACAAGGACACTTAGGTTTTCATAGTGAAAAATAATAACCGGAAAACTGGCAACTGTGACATGAAGCATAAAACTCCACAATAGATCTTTGCCTAAGTAATTTTTTTAAACTCATTTGATAAATTTTTTTGAGAAGTAAAAATCTGAATCTGGTTCACCCAAATCCCAGCTGCTGCACCAACTGCAGGAGCAGTCAAAGATCAGCAGCTGTCTTCCCACATCTGCTTGTTGTAGAGTGCCTACATCTTTCCCATTATTGTGTGGGAATGGCCGGAGGTAGAGAAAATAAGAGTTTAGATGAATCTTAAGTTCACATCAGCCCAGTTACACCTGTGTCCTCAGGTAAGAACAGGGGCAGATTTTTTAAGTGTGTCAAAATCCAAGTCAGTTCCTGGTGTAATTATAGCAGTAACAACAGCCAAAAACACAAGGAGGTGTGACATTACAACCATAATGAAGGCAGCCTTCAAGGGTGGAGCAGATGTGATTTCAATCATATAAAGAAACAGAGACAGGCAGTGAAGAGGCAGATGGGCCTCAGACTGAGAAAAGGCAGCTAACTGCAAGGTGGAAGATGCTGCTACAAAGCTGGTGAAGCAGATGCTGCTGTGATGGGAGTAGATCTGCAGCAAGACCTGCAGCAGCATCAGATGCTGCAGCTGCCTCAGAGCAGCTGGGTGGCCAGCGTTTAATATGCACCCATAGGTGCTCTTTTCTTCTTTCTAGGAGTCACCACTTGCTGAATGAGGGCAAGTGCTTCTACTTTTACACAATAATTTCCGCAAATTACTGGGTGTAGACCAATGTCATGGCACTAAGATGAGACCAGGATTACACTTCTCAGTGATGGTCAGCCACTGTCCCCTTTCACAACAGCCTTTACAGATCATTCAATGAGGGAAAAAATACAATAAAGAGTTTCTGTGAAAAATTCTGCCTGTACCACTTATACTATTCTGTAACAGAGTATTTTATACCCCAGTCGTCTCTGGACGACTCTTCTCAGAGTCATCTCAGAGGATGTAGACTCTTCTCAGCTGGAGGGGAAAATGACACTTGCTGAAGCTATCCCCGTAGATTGGATTGCTCCAAGGTTTTCACCCACTGAATGTCTCTATTCCCAGCCTGGGTTCTCCCTTAGCCTTGTGACAATCCTCTGTTGTGTCCAGAGAGAGACTATTTCATCAGATAAGTAGTAGAAATTATGCAGGCCTTTCCCAAACATGGCACCACATTTGGATAATTTGGGACATATCAAGAATAAAGGACAATATTCAAAGCATAAAATTTTGTCATTAAGTAGCTTGTGCTGTTCAGTGTCCTAGCTCAGAAGACATGCATTCAACATGAGCATCTGGACTCATCAAACAAAAATGGATTATATTGGCAGAAGACAATTTTGAACCCTGAAATTGTGAAATCAGAGGGTAAATAATGCTCTCCATGGTCCTTGAGATCACGGAAGAGTGGATACTACAGCCATGGCCAATTACAAAGACATGATTGTCAGTTTAGGGCTTGTTCATTTATGAAAGCATGTCTCAGTGCTCTTTGAAAAATGGTGATGTTTCTGTTCACTATTTATTAGAAGTATTTGAACATTTCTTAACATCATTTAGAAGTCATTCTAGACAAACATTTCCAAACTGTGCATGCAGATGGTGAAGACTTTGAGAAGTAACTTGAGTCCTCTTAGTTACACCGTAATAATTGATATGACAAGTTTCAAATTTCTTCCTTTCCCTCTTTCTTTTTCCCTTCATTTCTAACTGTTATTCCTATTCAAATGGAATCTTAAATATTCTGCCCTGACCTTTGCTGGAAGGAATTTAATTACCTGTGGAGTTTACATAAATTATATGGCCTGTTTGTTTAAGATTAATACTACACAGAGATCAATAGAGCCATGAAACATCAGGATGAAATGGCTTCTTGCAAATGCCACCAAAGGTCACAAAAATCTTTCTGGAAAAAGGGGGCGAGGGACATGGTGTGACACATCCCTGTCGTCAGTCCGGTGTATGTCACTGCCACTGTCTCTGCAGCCACTCAGGGATGATTTATCAGCTGTTAAAGGACATTCGGTTCAAACACACTGTAAGAACCAGCTGAGTGAAATTAATTGAATGTGGTGATGACTACAATTTATCACTCTCAAAAATTGTCTCGAAAAGTGTGAGAAGGATGATACATTGACCATAGCACAGATAAACTACTATTCATATTATTCTGTGGAAAAACTTCTTGCTGCCACAAATGCAATGCCAGTTTCCCTGTATAAAAAACAAGTCTTACTCTTTGTTTATGAGATGGAGAGGACACACAAAGTATGCATTGTCAGAAGACTCATTAGAAATCACATGTTTGTAACTTGCTAGAGTTACTTTCAGTGTGGCCTAGGTATGTTTACCAGTAAATTCATTGTCATATTATATTGACAGAATTGGTGCAAAATTGATGTAAAAGTCCAACAGAGTCAACACTTATCAAGGCTAGATGAAATGCCAAGAAAAGTTTTCCCTGTGTTAAAAGGAAAGTGATTTGAGAGAACAGAGAAGAGAGAAACAGTATCCTAACTGTTAGAACAGTGAAAAACCTCCAAAGATCTCCGAAGACTGTACTACACCTGAGTCAAACCATAGACTGAGAAAAACTCTAATTTTGACAATAAACAGCCATATTCAAACCCTCACCAAAGCCAAGCACCAGATGCAAAATCTTTTGCTAATATTGATGATGTGAGGGCAGATTTTCACAAGTGCTCACAAACTAGCAGCTGTGACAGATTTTGAAAGAGACCAGTAGTTAGTGTACATAGTTCTTACAACTTCTAAAAAATTATCTCTGTGCCAAAATAGGAACTGAGCTTTTATCAAAATTGGGTCCTCGGTGATTAGCAGATTTATTTTTTTTTAATCTTTAAGAAGTGGGCAGAATTATTTTAACTTGCCTTTGAGATCTGCAGATTATATTTCCTGTCTCTGAAAGAGCAGAAAAAGTGAAGTGGTACCCTAGTTTGTAGAATGTGATGAAGTTCTCTGGTGAGAATCATATTTTGGGTCACAGTGTGAATATCTTTCTCAGCTCTGCTTGGGATAAACTTACATTGGGAAGTGGGACTTCTCAATTTTATCTCTGGGGTATGAATTGTTTGGGCTGCAATAAATCCAGATTATAAACCAACTGGAAAAGTTTTTTTGTTGCATTTTCTGTGTGATATAGCACAGAAGCACTTGACCAAGAACTTCTGTTCTACAAAGCAGTACAGCATGCAATTTTGCACATAGGAAGATGACTTGAAGCTATACAATCAGGAGCTTCATTCAGAGTATGGTTGGATCCAGGCCCTTGGTTTGATCCACTGTGGAGAGAAGGCTCAGAAGTTGAATTTGAAGTGGGATAAACTTGGCTGTTTGAACGGCACCAAAAGCCCAGCAAAGTTTTGATGTGGAATTGTGCTCTGAACAGCATCAGTAATATTAGCATTCTTTTAATTACTGTATGAGCCTCTTTTGGCAAGCCTGGAGTCAGAACACAGGGAGTATTCAAACAGAAATGATACATTCAGGGTAATAAAACTCCCATTGTTTCTACGTCCTATAATAAAGCCTGGAAACCACAGACGCGAACAAGACCATATTTTGCAGTACACTGCACATATAAGCTGGATGAGACAGGCTTTCCTCCTCTCACAGACCAAGAGAGAGGGAGGGAGAAGAGTGAGGATGTGGAAAAGGGGCTTCTTTCATGGCCCAGTTTGGCAGGAGCAGAGCCCAACTCTGCCTCCTCACTCACAGCCCCACAGAGTGGAGAGTACTGCCCACAAGTACCAGCTGCAGCTCAGATGGAAATTTTAGGTTCTGGTTATAATAGGAAGCCTCAATATGTAGCCCCCTTTGTTGGCTTGGAGCCTAGATGTGTCATAAGACGTCTGCCCACCTCCATGAGCAGATGTGCACACTTGGAGTGTGGTTTCGATGGTACCAACCAGTATGGGGCTGCACCTGGTGCCTTGCACAGGGACAATTGGAAGTGGTCTAATAAGTCTCTGTCAAGCAACAGGGTACACTGATTGCTGGTGTAAAACTGCAGACATATAATTAACTAAGGAGAATCTCCTTGAGTTTTTCAGCTCTTTCCCATTTGGTGGTGTTGATGGTGTAGGTTAAGCTGAATGTGAAAACATCCACATACCTTCTGTGCTGCTGCCAAGATTTTACTGGTACCACCAACCCTGATGCAGGCTGCTAATACTTGGGCTTCACAACAGATCTGTACAAATGTCTACTTTTTCTGTTGTCTATTGAGAAGTGACAACTGTACTAATACCAGCCCATCTGGCTACAGCTGGAGGCAAAAGGTCCCAGAAGGCTGGAGATGAAGTTCCATTTGGCGAGTGGATTTGTGTTAGAGCAGTCAACTCACCGTGTCCAGGGGCCATCAGGCACATCTATACCTTCAGTCTCATCTCTGAAGGAATTGTGGCCACTTTGAAAGTACTTCTTTCCACCGTATCTTTAGAGAGCCTTTGGCTGGTTTTGTGCTCTTAGGGGGTGGGGGTATAGGATAAGAAATATTATCTTTGCCGTATCAGAACTTTGTAACTCAGGCCTGAGCTTCTACTTCTCTTTTTTGTTTTTTGTTTGCATTTTTTTGTTTTGTTATCTAAAACAAGATCACACCATGGAGCAAAATATCTTATCAACAGTTTGGAGCAATAGTGACATAGAACTTTAATTCAGGAAGGTGTATCTACATCCCTCTTATTCCCTTAGGGACTATGTTCTATGCTTGTTAGTGTGAAAGACCCAGAAAAGGTTCGCAGAACTATGTTAAACATTCTTTCCAATAAAACTTCAAATTAAAAGTTTGATTATGCTGTTACCTATAAAACCTATAAGACAGGGATAGGAGGGAGTTATTGGTTCATTTCTCTTATAGGTCAGGACACCATCACTAGAGATCTTAAAGCAGTTTATGGGCTGTAAGATTCATTCTACAGAGAAACTAACACACTTGAAAAGAAAATGAAAATAATGATGCAACCTGAGTTACAGCAGGTTTTTATCTGTGCATGTTACACTAGTGCCAATCTGCAAAAAAAAAAAAAAACCAAAGCAGCTCAATTTGGCCCCTTTAGGCATTTTTAAATATTCTTGATTAATATATAATAATTAAAAATCTTAAATAGTTTAAAAAGTATTACAGACACTATCATTCTTGGCACAGCAAAAATTAAAACCAGCGTTGAACATAAAGCATATTTTACCACATCTAACCTTAGCTTTGCTTAGAAATTCTCATCATTCCTTCACCAATAATTTCAAGTACTAGCCCAAGGCAAAACCTTTTTGGCATTCTCCTTATATTAACTATCCCAGGATATGTGAGTTATAGTACTTAGGTCCTTTTTTGTGTGTTTCCTTGAGGTGAAATCTTTTGCTAGGAAGGGGCTGTGACACTTCATCCTGCTTTCCAATGTTGTTTATGCAATCCCAGCCTGTAACCAAGCAGAGCAAATGTTTATGCACAGAGCCGAAGCAAATCAGCACTGATGCCACCACGGAGAACTGAGTGACCTTTGGCAGAGGAACCCAGCTTCCAAGGTCCAGCAGGCAATGAGGATTAATTTTATGGTCTGGACAGAGTCCTGCATTCTGAGCATAGAAATTGGATGTTTGTAATAAGCTATTTACAGATGCCATTCTATTATTTTTATTGGTCCTCAAGGACCCAATAACAATGCTGCACATTTTGGTCACCATCTCCTAACTCATTGTGTATTCACTGTCTCTATATATAGATGTTGCTTGTTGGACAGCATCCTCCTTATCTCTCTCTCAAAGCAAGGAGCAACTGGGCTAAGAACTGTAAAGGCTAAGAGTGAAAGAAGAGACACAATTTTCTCAGCTCCCACATGGAGTGACCATAACTGTGTCACCAGAGGAAAAGGAAAAATTGAGAACTACAGGAACAGCCACAGCATTTTTAGTGATACTTAACATATTTGCAGAATGTCCAAAAGAGGAAAGTCCTGTTAGGGGATAAAACATCATGTTGGTGTATGAGGTATGAGCAATCTTTCCTGCATGCCCAGCCTAAGAGCTGCAGAATAAGGGCCTACAGAGGCACAAGCTATTTTGGAGTCTTGGCTGAAGTTGCAATTATAAACCTGAACTCTTCTAGACACCATTTCCCAAAGTTGTTCTTTCTCCATGGATCATAGAATCCTGCAAATGCTCAGTACAAGCAGTACAGATTTATCAAGCATGAAGCTGGGAAGCTTCCTATACAAGGAAAGTCTTGGCTCCACTGCAGTTCAAGCAGCAAATTTGGTCCATATTCTGTTCTTCGAAACCTTTTTCGTGAATCAGCCTCACAAAGTGACTGATAGATGTGTCTTACTGTAATAATGTTAACTAAGGGTTAAAGGTAAAATGGATAAGGATTACAACAAACGCAAGCACAAAAAGCACAGATTAGAAAGTGAATTCAAAATATTACTTTTGACACTTTCCAGTTAAATCACTGGAAACACTAAACAAGATATCGAAGGGGTAGAGGAGTTGTTATATACTCCAGTCGAAACTTGTGTCATCATTATACTGATAGTATCAGTATTATATCTTCTAAAAAAATTACAGGAGTGAAAGGAAAGGAACAGGACAGGAAGAGTCCAGACCCTCAGTCAATAGTGTTTGAAGGGAACAGACATAGAATCCCATAGTCAATTATTAACCAAGGTCAATATTTATGGCACAGGGAATCATTTTAAGTATACATTATTTATGTAGAGACTTGTAATGAGCACTTCATGCTCGAAAAGAGAATGTATATACTGGGATAATTTTAATAAAAAAGCTGCCCATCATAGGAAACAGGAGACATCTCCTCAGAAATGGTCTATGTGTCTGTCTGTCTCTCAGTCTTGTTCCCACTGAATCTGTCAATATTTTCTGCCATTATAATTCATGATCAGAAATATCCTTCAGCTGGAAGTTGGCAAGAATGAAATGAGATGTTTTAGACTTTGTTTTTGAAGCTCCTATTTATGCAAACTGAATCCAGACTGTAGATTTTTCTTGAAAAATGGTAATGTAACCTAAATTATGTGAGGAACTAGAGCTATCAATTCCACATACCAAAGAGGCAGAGGCCACTTCTGGGAGTATTTTCATTCCTCAGCTTGGGGAAGTTTCTGAATCACACTTCCACTTTCCTCATGAATCCTTCCTCCTCCTGGAGTGTGTATCAAGGATAAGGATGTGATAAAGACTCTTGAACTCGGAAATGGCAGTTTTGCCATGACAAGTGCTGAAGAAACAAGTGGCTGGGTTATATTACTGTAACATATGAGCTCTTGCATTTGGGATTTGGTTTGTATTCCACACATTCATACAGCATCAGTCATTCACTGAAAGCTCGCTCTTTATGCCATTGCTCTCACACACCCAGCAGAGTACCAGAGGATGCCGAGTCAGGCTTTAAAGGAATTTAAGCATATAAAGAATGGCTTCTAAGAGGATTTCCAAATATGCCTAAGCACACAACTTCTGAAAGGCACCTCTGAAAACCCCATAATGCAGCTATGTGCACCTTAAAGTGCTTGAAAATCTTATAATTGAAATCAAGTAAATTTCTTGCACTCTTTAGCTGTGATTTTTAACAGGGTCTGGAGAGCTTTAAGTGCTCTGGACTCTTCAGTTGTTGTGTCCTTTGAAAATCTCAGCCTAAGACCTTATCCAATGCCAACAACATAAACAACAGGAAGCTCAGCAAAGTGATTTAGAAGCTGGTACTATCAAGCACTCTAAATCAATCCAAAATATGTCTTATGCTAGATGACGTCTGCTATTGATCAAAAGGACAGGACAAGTCTAGTCAAGGAAACATGATTGGGAAAATAATAAAACAGCACCAATGAATCTTTCAAAGTTTTTCTTAGCTTGAACAACAGCACCAAAGGGCACTGCTGGCTGAGAGACGATCATCTGTGGGATACTCCCTAGACAAAGAGGAGACATTGTACATTAGAGGGATAGTAAAAATGAATTTACCACCTCACAACCTTCTATTCAATCTAGAGTTTATTTATGTTCCTAACATGAAGACTATACACAACCAATTCCTTACTGACAGATACTCTTCTTGCTTACATAGCACAGTAGATCAGTACTTTTTAAGGAGCTGGCAAAGCAGTTGGTGTCTGTGAAAAAGCTGTGGGAGATACTGTCAGCTCACACATCTGTTGATAGAGTTAGATGGCCTGGAAAATGTAGAGAACTTGGGAGACCTGCTTCCTTCCCTCTTTTTGAGGGTTCTTCTCAAAAAAAAAACATCTATAGGAATATTCATCTTACCTGGAGGAAGCTTTTTCTCTGGGATTACTGAAGACACTTCTGTCCCAAAGAAAGGTAAACTATTGATTTTTACACGCTGGGTAGAGTTGTGTTGCTTCTTCTTTTTCTGTATGAACCGAAAATATGGTGGAGAAGCATCTTACTGGCACGATTTCTGAAGGCCACCCACACATCCCTGTAACTGAAATCTCTGTACTTAACATAGGGGTAACATGTCTCCCCAGGGAAGAGGAGAGAGGGATTATATTGCAGAGTTACAAACATCTGCAGGGAAGGAAGCACTTCAAGCATGTATGTTTTACAGAAGGAGCTCAGGAGAGGGAGAGAGAAAAGCTTTTTGTTGCCTGGTAGGAAGGATGTTCATGCTCCAGGGGCAGATGAGGAAAGGGATGTGAGGTTGTGACTGAGAAAGGTGGAGCGAATAATGGCTGATAGTCACCTGATATGAACTGGCAAAGGAAGAGAGGGGGAACTGTGATAGTATGGCTGCTTCCTCAAAACGTGACCTGACTGCAGGCTGTCCTGGAGATACAACATCTCATAAAAGTGCTCTGGGCTGAAGAACATTATCATGCATCAAAAACTGCACTGGGAGACACTGTGAATCAGCAGCCCCCCTGCCTCACGTCAGTGTCTTCTCCATGGATGTGGATTGTAGCTGATCAGTTTGCACACTTGCTTTTTTTTTTTTTTTTTTTTTTTTTTTTTTTTTTTTTTTGACTATAAAGCAGTTAATTAATTTAAAAATAACAACCTTCAAGCTGATCCAAGCTACTCCACCACAGCTGTAAGAAAAACTACACTGATCCAGCTGGGCTGCTGCAGAATAACTCAGGACAGCTGGAAATATGTTTAAAAAAACCTAGCTCTCCACAGCTGGGATCCCTAATGAAAAAGTATCGTGTGACGATCTCAGAGAATTGCTACTACAGAGGAGAGAAACCCTGGAGACAAGGGAAAGATAGTCTTTGAGAGGTGCAAAATTCTCACAGTCAGCCAGAGAAAGTAGTTGTGTGTGCAGGAGAGCCAGCTCAGCCTGGCTTCCTATGGATTTGTGCCTGTGGTGGGATTCGTGGCTGTTTGATCAGAAACAGATGCCAAGTGAAGCTTTTATCAAAGCCAGGGAATTAAAAATATCTCTTTCCCAGAAGGATTCTGTTCTGAGTCTTTCCCCCAGTGAATGGATTAATAGTCTCCATCTCTCTGCTACCTGCCTGTCTAAGACTTGCAGGAATTTGCTACTGCTTTGTGTGACTGAAATGAAAAGAGCAAGTGGGTTAAAAGTGTATCAGATTGAGGAAGAATACGCACACAGACAGAACGTGATCCACTTGTTTAGGAAAACATGCTGAAAATATACCTGCTGTGAAACATGCCAATTCCACAACATATAACTTCTTTACCCCCCACATTGTCTTCCTGGTCTGGAAGTTCTTTTGTTATATAAGGAGTGGGAGAGGAATGACAGAGCTGTGCAAAAAGGGCACTGAGGGCTTAAAGCTGGCAAAAACAAACCCATTATTTTCAGCTACTCTAAAGAGCTCTGGATAAGTGCAATCCTGCAAGCTGCCTGCCTGCCCTAAGTAACAGAAGTTTCACTGGCTTGCATCAGCCAGTCTCTGGCTCTTCTTGTGCTAACCAGGCCAGCTTTATTGTATTACATTTAATGGAGCTTCTTATGTCATTCCAGCCTTGCTTCCTTTTTCTGATCCATGTGCTTTCCCTCCCTCCCATCACCTCTCCCTCATCTCAGCTGGAGTATGCATACGTGCTCCTCTTCTCCCTGTACCAGACACCACTGCAGTGCAGTGCTTATGATTACAAATCATCTCATTAAATCCAGACAGCCACTCAGCTGGATGCAAATTACTGACCTCCTCAATTTATGAATGTCAGATTTTTCAATGTGGGAAGGGAGGAGGGAGCAGGGTGGAAAGCGTTCCATTAGATGGTATCCATCGACCCTATCACATTTATAAGCTAATAAAAAGGCTAAAATGGAGTTCATTGGGACTGGCTGGATCTAGTTGTACCAGCTGGTTCTATGAAATATTAATAGAAACAAGACATGTCTCTGTGTTGGTGTCTGTTAGGTGAAAGGATGATACTCTTGTAGATAAGTTACTGCCTTGTCCATTCTTCTGAGTGACATCTTCAATTTTCTGTCTGGTAGTGTTAATCCTTCTGTATGTGACAAGACAAGGCTAAAACACAGATCTTACTACTGAAGAATGAAGACACGTATTTTAAGGGGATCGAAAAGATGCCCTCAACTTGCAGGTGATACCTAGTATTTTGACCCTTTTCCATCATCTGTGAACTTTGCTGCCTTCGTGTAATTCAAACACAGAGATTTGACTTTAACTGTGAGAGGGAGACATGTAAGGAAAGGTCTTGAACCTGAACCCTGAGAAAAAAAATGCAAACTGCAATGAAGATTTCAGTCCATGAAAACACTGCTTAGCAGCATGGCAGAAGAGCTCGATTCAGTCAGTCTAGATGATGAAGATTTTCCCTTTTTGATGGCTGCTCAGTTTAGCAGGTTCTTAGACTTGCTTTGAATTAGGAGAGTTTGTACAAATATTCAACTGCTGCTTGCTGGGATACCTAGGCAACCTCGACATTCATATATCAAGGCAATTAGCTCAGCAGATCTAGACGGACAGGAAACCAACAGAAAAGCCAAATAATAAACAGGCCTGCACTAATCTCAAAGATCTACAGATGGTCCTTTCAGGTTGCATGAACACTATAGTATTAGAGGGAAAGAAAATGTACCAAATGACGTCTGTCCTATGGTTGAGCAGAGCATTTCCATCCATGTTAATATCAATTAAGCATTTCTCACCAATGCTGAGAAACATGCTCATCTAGCCTGGGCCAACCAGGGCTGCTGGGGCACTGCAATTACTGGGAAGTACAGACTGTAAAAGAGAATGAAAGAACTAATGGAGGAGATCTCTTTGAGACACTGCAGACAAGAGTTTCACAAAGACAGAAATATACACTGCAAAATTTTTGTTCTTCTCTGAGCCTCTCCTCACAATATAATAGCCAGTCAGAAGCTTTTAGAGAGAGAATAAATGCACTAGAACATATCCCTTGGCAGAGCCAGGCAGATGCAGTGATAAATTAGCTGGCGGGTGGAAGACTACCTACTGTGCAGAGAACAGGTTGTCAAACAGATTCATTTGTGGCTGTAAGAGTGATCAGTTTGGTTCTGAGCGGTTAGTGGAAATAATTATATCACATATAAACAGCATGTTTCTTACAAAGAACAGATATGCCATTGACTAGATAGCAGAAGCACAACTTGTCACTGAGCAAACATATGCACAGTAGATTTGAAGCTTAAAATCAATTCCTTTAGAATTTCCCAAAAGAGTTTAGTTCAGAGGAGAGCTTAAGCATAAGCAATGTCAGTCAGAAAGGTAGCAGTAGCAATGAAAGGCTGGAGAACAGTTTATAGCAATGTATTTTTATTTTTTTTTCACCCAGAGGGGACAAGTGCCAAATGAGTCTTCAAAAAACAGTAGCTATTGCACACACAGACATCTATTCGCCAAGTGTCATGCTGCATAAGTGCTTACAGCCAAAAAATATCCATTACTACAGTGAACAGATGTGAGCAAGAATAACAGGAAAGGAAAGCTGCTAAGAGAAGTTCTGCAGTGATATTCAGAATAATTCAAAGTACAGTAATATAGGCAGGGAATCTCTCCAGGCAACAGTAAGCCAGCCATATCTTCACAAAGCATTTATATTAGTCCCACTTGTTTTGTGAACTGCTGGCATTTTAAACCATCTTTCAGGAGCAGATTGATGAGTTGGTAACCCTGCAAAGACGAAAGCAGGCAGATCAGGAGATAAACATCCCTTGAGCTGTGCGAAGGGTACACAGCAGATAACATGGCAATCTGCACTGACTTACAGTTCTGGCCTGGCTTGGTGTGCTGGCTTCAAGGCAAACAGCTGATCACAGTAGTTTTTTCTGTCAGAAGTCAGCTGGAGTTGTTAAGGGTGATTGGGGAATACTTGAATGAAATGCTTCTCTTCCATGGATCAGCAACTTCTGCTGCTTCTAATACATGAACCACAGCAGAACGGTAGTGGGTAGAGCAAGCAAGTCAACAGGCACAAAGGTTCATCATCTTCATTCTGTGGCAGGGGTGGCAGATTTTCAGAGTGCCACGGTCAGGTTGCTTTGCTAAAAGTCCATGTGCAGGATAGACATCTCAGTTTGAGAAGAAGCAACAAATCATAAACATTCTGGTGTTTGTTACTGATGGGACACCCAACTTTGAGGTTTTGGAGAAGAGAGAGGATCTATTTTTCTAGGTTAGGCACAGGAATTCCACAATCCTTTTTTTTGTCCTCAAAATCCCTTATTTAAGAGAAAAATAGTTATGAAGTACTTTGAAAATTAGACATGTGCAACAAAATTTATGTAAAGAACTGCTGGCTTGAGACAGCCTGTGGAAGAGGTTGGAGTTTTTCTCCTCTTGAGATTTAGTAAGTCAACTTCCAGATCAGAAAATTAGGGTTAAAAAGTAATGCAAGTAGTCATAGGAATAAGAACCTGTAGTCTAGCAAACATTCATTCTCTGTTGTATTTTCTCTCCAAGGACAGCCAAAAGAAGTCAGACTATACCTAAGCTGCTATCTGGCCCCATCAGCAGAGTATGTGTGCTATATCCAGTGACTGTGTCAAGGAAAATCTATTAAACTGACAGTGACAAATACCCAATCTCCCCCTTCCAAGGAGACCATAGTCAGCCTTGCTTGTGTTCTTTTCTGTCCCTGGAATTCTTGAGTCCTTTGCTACAGCTGCACAGCTTTAGCAAGAACTCTGGAGCATAGCCCAAATCCAGTTTGGCAACTGGGGATAAATGACAGCATTTCCCCAGTCAGAGGAGGGACTTTGAGCCTAGACCATTGACATCTAGAGTGAATGCTTCAGCCGCTGACTACCATGCCGAGTGTGGTTGGGAAAAGAAGGTTGTGAAGTGGCAATAAGAAATCAGTCACCATTTCAGAGGAAACAAGTGAAATTTTTGGGTTCTCAAAAAAATATATTGTAAGCATATACCTTTGGGGGTACACTTACATGCATATAAGTGTCTCAGGCTGGAAGTTTTTCACATAAATTTTTTTGCACATGTAAGCATGTACACTTTGGGGTAGTGTCCCAGCTTTGGATTGGGAGTGAGGATCTTGGTGACATGCATCTTGCCCCTGCCCACCCAAGTCCTGCAGTTCTCTTTCTCCTATGTCTCAGCTACACACTACAGCTCCCTGCTTAGCTTACAACCTGCTTTGAATCCCACTCTAAGCACATAATCTCCCTGTAAGCTGTGTATTGAGCTGCAGTATTTGCTTAATGGTAAAACACTGGGCAGAGAAGATATATAATTTGTCTTGTTAACTGGACCTTACCAGGCTACTAGAAGTGGTCTCTGGTGTTAAAGCAAATCGAGTTATGTCCCACACAGGTCAAGATGTTGAACCATTGTACATATGCACATGCATGCATACTTTCTATGAGACAAAAACTTAACTGTTTGAGCTCTTCTTCAACAAATGCCTCTAGGTATAAGGCTGCATTTCCCCCAAATGCTGTAGTAATAAAAGATGTGCTCCCTGACTGAATAACTTGACAGAAGGAGAAAACTCACAGAGTCATATATTGTTCACTTTGGGCAAAGTCTTTTGATGCTTTATCAGGCATTTACTATTCATTACCAGGGCAATTCTCCCACTGAAGCCAGTGAACTAGAAAAAAACATGCTCTCCATGAGCATCTAGACTATATTTAGCCAAAGACAGACAAAATAAATGAGGGGGAAATGTACCTTTTTTCCAAATTATGTGAATGAACATACACCTGAAAAGGCTGGGATAGGTGCACTTACATGGGTACTGATCCACCAGACCTACCCAGACTTTATCGATTACCAGCATTTTGAGCCAGTGAAGAAATACATTGATCTGTGGAAGAGGGGCTGGAGCCAGTGTATCATGCTGGATATCTGCCCATGGAATCATAGTTGAATTTGAGTCTGATCCCAGCTCCAGGATGCTTTTCAAGTGCATTTCACCCAAGAAGAGTTTGTACAAATATTCAACTGGTAGAGTACTCTTTGTCTCTGCCTTTGCTTAGCTGTACAGAATATGCCTGGTTGATGCAAACCCTGCTGAAAACTCTGCCCAGGGTAAAGAAAGTAATGTTCCTGCAGCAGAATTTTTCCTTTCTCCTGTTGATTTCTGTATTCTTTCTGCTTTTTTCTTTGGATTGTGCCCATCCCTCCTCTTTCTCCTCAATGAGGTAATGTTTACCTGAATTTGTTTGTACTTTGGTATCAGATGCTGACCCTCTCTCCTTTATATCATCAGCTGACTCTGCCCATGATGTCAAGTGACACAATGGGTGACAGCAAAGCAGTTACCAGCACTTGCATCAGAAAAGGCATGTGACACTTGCTCTCAGCAATGAAAAAGAAGAGTGAGCTCACATTGAAGGTGACTCAGCAAGACTTCTTTGCTGCTTGTTACAAAACAGACAGGCATGTTTTTATCAGTCCCACAGCTCTTTACTGTAAGAGGATTTAAAGAATCTTTACATGAGCCAAATGGCAGGAACAACCTCAGCTTATACAGACTCAGGATATTTCTGTCTGCACATGTTTTTATTACCCTATTCTTGATGGGTCTTGCAGTTTCACTCCCAGATGAGAAAGAATCTGAAAGAGCCTGGAACAGCTGAATCATTATTCATCTTCCCAGTTAAACAATACCCAGAACAGGTGGGAAGGAGGAGGATGCTGAAGGCCAAGTACACTTTCCAATTCCAAACAGCACATTATTATCCAGTTGCTTGAGATTTGAGATTTAAACATAGGCAGTGGATAATTTCTTTTACATTTCTTATCTTGATACAACAAAATGAAGAAATCACCTCAGTGATTGCTCCATAAACAACATATACATCTCTGCACTTCGCAAAGTTTGCATAAATGAATATTATATGAGCTGACACTGTCCTTTATTCTGTCTACACCCTTATATATATTCAGCCCTGAAGAGAAGAACTCAGGGATATTGGTGTTTGAAAAATTGGATATAAACCAACAACATGCACTTGCAGGCCAGAAAAACAACCCTATGCTGGGCTGCATCCCCAACAACATGGGCAGCAGGTGGAGGGAAGTGATTTGCCCCTCTACTTTGTTCTTGTGACACTCTGTCCAGAGTATTGCATCCAGCTCGGAGGCCCCCAAGATAAGGGCATGGACCACCTGGAGTGAGTCCAGAGGAGCATCATGAAGATGATCAGAGAGCACCTCTGCCATGAAGACAGGCTGAGAGAGTTAGAGTTTTTCAGTCTGGAGAAGACAAGACTCCAGGGAGATCTTATAGCACCATCCAATACCTAAAGGGGGCTCACAAGAAAGATGGGAGTAGACTTTTTAGTTGGGCCTTTAGTGACAGGACAAGGTGTAACAGCTTTAAACTGAGAGAGTAGATTTAGGTTGTTCATAAGGCAGAAATGTTTTGCAATGTGGATGGTCAGACACTGGAACAGATTGACAAGAGAAGCAGTGGATGCCTCAGCCCTGAAAGTGTTCAAAGCCAGGTTGGATAGGGCTTTGAGCAACCTGGTATAGTAGAAGGTGTCCCTATCAATGACAAGCAAATCAGACTAGATGATCTTTAAAGATCCCCTTCCAAAACAAACCATTTATGATTCAATGAGTCTATGATTATGTTATCCTTTATATTAATCCTGTATCTGAGCTCACTGGGGACTGTTCTACCATGGGTGTAACAGTCTCCAGAATAAAGTATCTCTTCTGATCACAGTGCTTGTTACCTTCACTCCCATCTCTCACAGGATGGAGAAGGCCATGACATTGCTTAATCACATGATAACTGGGTGAGAAATGTGGGAAGTCACATCTGTCTGAGACAGACACTGTCTCCAAGTCCTGTCTACCTTCACAAGGGTGAGATAGCACTAATTTTGCTTCATCTTAGTTTTCGTGCACAAGAAATGAATGTTACCCTCCTACCTTATTCTTTACTACCACTCACTGCTTTATGCTTCATTGTTCGAATTAGTAAAACAAGGATAAATTAGAGCTAATTAGTCTTAACTTCTACAGCTGTAACCTAATGCTATAGGCTAATAATAGCTCATCTCAGAAAAGCCCAGCTTCTAGGATACCCACACCTTTACACATTAACCAGACAAAACTGGAATGACAAGCCAAGACAAAAGATTTCCAAGCTTCTTCATGTCTCCATTCATAACTAATGTTACTACTGTTGTGGAAAGATCAGGGGGAAAGTGAATAAAAAATATAAATTATATTTAAGCCTTTTATCCACATCTTGTTTGTTTTCTCTTTATTGTGCATTGTATTAATGAGGAGGATAATTGTTATTTAATATCCTTTTCCAAAAAAGGCACTCAACCAAGGCACATGAGGGCTTGAAATAATTAGGATGATATAATTGGGTACATTACAGAGAGCATGAAATTAACTGTAGTTAAATTAACTCTTCTTTCTTATATGAATATAAAGGAGCAATTGCCAAGAACACATCTTTTTCATACTAATTAGAGGCAGAGACACGCAGTATTTTATCTGAGTTTTAACTCTGAACCACAGTTGTGTTTGTACATTTTTCCATTGTACACCACCCCTAATTGTGGTCAGCCTTTGTTTCAATCTGCTGGACTCTCTTCTGCCTTTAAGCAGAATTGAAATTAAAGTTTACTGTGTGTTGCTATAATACCATCTGGGTCAACGACCATATTGGTGTCTTCCAAGAACATTTAAATATGTCATTGATTCATTAGACCCGAACTAGATCAATATTCCTGTTTCATGAGTGGGAAAGCTAATGACCTTTTTTTGCAGTAAAAACATTGGTCTTTGGTCTTCTGTTAATTCACTCTTCTCCCCATGGACCTGCCCAGCTGTTCTGGAACGTGTTTGACCCTGGTTCCCCTCAGCAGACTTGATTCCGACTCCAACATCAGGTTGATGTTCTGATGTGACCTGAGCTTATCTCCAATCCCGTGGAGATGTCCGATACCTGGGGCTGCCTCTGGCTGCCCACTTGCCTGCCCTGGTCCATGGCCAGGGGCAGTGGGGTGGGCCCTGGCTTTAAGACCCTTGTGCTGCCGGTCCACAGCATGAACCCCACAACCCCCAAGAAGGACTCAACCCTGACTGCACCTTGACAGCTTCCACCCACCAAAGCAGAAGTCTTCATTAAAGGGTAAAGACAAATATGGTCACAACAGTTCTGTTCCTTCCAGAAGCCACAGTTTAATATCCCGTTGTTAAAAGGCTCATTCCATCCAAAAAACGTAGATGTAGCTGATGCAAAAATTATGAATTTAAGTTGGATTGTTTTCAGACACAAAACAAAATGGAAAAACACTGAAAATAGCCAAAGGCTTCTGTCAAATTTTCAGAATTTAATTTAATTTTTTTTCAAGGAGACATTTCTTACTAAAAAAATTTCTTATTTGCATGATTATTTTTTATTTTTAAAACTTTGCCTTTAAAACCTTGACTAATGGATGTCTCTTCTCCCTAAAAGTAACAGGATACTTCTCAAAGACACCTGTACCCAAATGCATGTGAAGTTGTAGCTCTACAATTTCTTTTTCTGGGCAGGAAAGCAGAACTACACTGAACCCACAACAGTCTCTCAGAGGCGTGGAAGACCTTTAGAGGAGTTTGGGAAAGCCCTGCTTGTGCAACTAATACTCACAAGATGACAACTTCAACCGGTATTTTGTATTTTCCTACCCTGCAAAATTTCAAATCATTGAAACATTATTTTTATTAATATAGAGGGATACAGCTGGTCTAAATACAGGATAACATCAGAAGGGACAATTTAAAATTTAAAAGTGAAAGCTAATTTGCTGTGCAGATAGGGAGATGGAAACAGCTGTTTTGTATGAAAGCACTTATTGCCTCATTTGTAATTAGTCTCATTGAGAACAACAAGCTGTGGTTGTCCAGGAAGACTCAAAACATAAGTCAGAGCAAATTCCTGATATCAAGGCATCCTGAACTCATCCCTAACTCAAGAGGAATTTAATACTAAGTGATAGAGTGGTAGTTTGTAAACAGGCAGAACTGCCTTCAGTGAGGAAACAGTCAACATGATGGAAGTCCAGAATGTTCCACCCTGATGTGATGCCAATTTTCACCCTATCAAGTGAGACAGTGTTGTTGGTGCACACGAGTATGAGAACCAGGGAACCTAGTCTTGTGCTCCAGGTCTACCACAGATCAGCTTCACCATTCCAGGTGGCTCCCTACAGTTCAGAAAAGAAAAGGTGCTGTTGATTCTTTCCACATCTCCTACCCTCTGGGTAGCATCAGCATCCAACAAGATATGGAAGTGTGCACACTTTCTCCTTCTCCCTTTCTCATTTAAACTTGAATTGTTTTCTCACTCTCTGAAGTTTTGTTCCTTCTATTTCTTCATACTGAAGGTATATGTTCTGGAGATGTTAGTAAGCCATGGTACTGCAGAGGTGCCTAAAAGCATTATTCAAGGTCCTTTCTCCTCAGTCTCACTACTAAAAATGGTCTAAAGTCAGCCAACAGCAATAGTAGCCAGAAGAACTTACATGAAATTAAATAAATCTGGACCGGTGTTCACATAACAGGCTGGCTGAAGTCTGTCCCCCATGCTCAGGCTTTGGGATGTGGAAATATAGGCTGGATTTTAAAAGTGCTTGGTCAATTCAAAAAAGGAGGCAAATGAAAAATAGAATCAATGAGAAATATTATGAAAAGAGATCAGGGGGTGGAAGGTAAAGGTGGAGCATGGCAATGGTTAAGGTTAACCCAAGAATGTAAGGAAACACAGAGGAAATCCTGAAAGGGGAAGAAATGGAGGGACAGAATTAGAAACTTTGGCATCCTGTAAAGCAGCTGCACTGAATGGAGAAGGAAGGGAGAAAGGAGAGAAGGAAACATGAACAATTTGTTAGCTTCAGTTTGCTTTTCAAAATCATAGTTATGCAAAGGTTTCTTAGTACTCAGTACTGCAAAGGGATGACAACAGATTAAGTTTGGCCCATCTGCTACTTTTCTTCCCTGGCTTTTAGGAAGATACACTGTACATTACCTCACACAGATAACATGAAAAGTTTTTCCTTTATCTGTTATTTTTTTCTAAAAAGGTAAGTTGAGAGGGAAAGGGGATGCATTATCATAACTCAGGCTCAAATGCTGAGAAAGATTATATCAAGCATACCTCCCCCCAGCCCTTGTTAGCTACCTGCATTGTGAATGCTATAAATATTTCAGATCTCCTCCTCTCTGGAATGAAGCTCTGATTCCTTCACGTCTTGAAGGTGCTCCCTGTTTCCTTTTTCTAATCCAAAAACATCAACATGTGTTAAAGTGCCTTGCAGTGGTAGATCTGAGACATATGTGGCAGTGTCACAGTTTGCAGTCAATTGGAGACACTGAAAACAAAATAAAGTTTCAGTCCCTCCCAGAAGTAAGGCTGGAGATATATTAGGCAGCTGAAAATAACCTACCACATCACACATACACACACACATCTATTTTACAATGTCTGAGCACAAAAATCACTTGAAAGATTTTAACCTCTCCCACAAGACTATACAATGTTTGATTTGAGGATCCATAGGCTATCTAAATACAATCATCTCTTCTAAAAGTCAGAGATGTACAACATACAAACAGAAAGCTGCAACAATAAGATTGATGCCATGCTCTCATTTTTGCAGCACGCTGGCCTGGCTATGAGGATTATTGCTTCTCATTGTTTTCTTTGCATTCACTGGACTTAGGCAAGAGCCCCTGAAAATTAAAAGGTGTTTGAGTCTGGAGAGCAAAATGTTTTTCTCTTTCACATATTTGAACTTTTTCTTAGAATAATTTTCACCACGCTCACAGATGGTATGCATGTTTTTTTTACCCTACACTGTGACCATTTAGAGTCAATCTAAATGGAAGACAAAATGATGGATCTCAATGTGAAGAGGTAAGTAATACCAGTATATGCTCCCTGTTTTAACATGTTCAGTTTGACTGTAGGTCAAACCAAATGTAGATCCTACTTCTTCAGCAGAAGTCATTGCTAAGCTGTCCACTATCTCCTTTTCATATTTAAATCTACAAATATGTTACAGCCTTGTTATTGCCATTTTCCAGAGAGTATAAAGCACAGGGCTGTGAAAGGAGAAATCTAAAGTTAGCTGGAAAAGATGGAACCACTGAAAAAAGGGTCTCTGAATTTTGGTTCAGCATCAGTACAGGAATATTTAGCCCTGTGGAAAGAGGCTATAGCCAGACAACATATTATAGTATCCTGATTATAATCACACTTATTTTAATACCAGATCTAAGAATGATATATGCTTTGCCGGAAAACTATCACAGTTGATGAACAAAACTATTATGTGTCAAAAATAATTTAATTACTACAAGCTGAATGGATACCAACTGTTCATGGACTAGAGAAGATCCATGGGTGTGCAAGGAAGTAGGGGAAAAAACACTGATAGATTGGAGTCCTCATCTCACTCACATTGATCACAGGTGTTACATTGATGCTTGATTGAAAGGCAAATCCTTCTCTTTTTTCCCCAAGGAATATCATTAAAATACTCAGTTACCACTTGTATTAATTTTTTTTTAATTGAAACAACAACATCAATTTTTCTGCTCCTGAAAGTTTATAGATGTGATGTAGAAGCAGTGGTTACACCTACTTAGCAGTTTTGTTCCCTTTCAAACACCAAATATGCACTAACATACCCCATGTTTGCATTTTGTCCTGGTTCCTGCCAGGACAATGTTAATTTTTGCAGTAGTCAGGAATGCCATGGCTGGGACCCAGAGTTTATTTTATACAACCTTACATAATTTTTCTGGGAACGAGGCAAGGGTCCCTTCCATGTATGCTTCCAGGAGTAGCGTGGCAGCAGTTGGGTATTGTCAGGCTTCTTGTGGTATGGTGATGAGCATTTGTATTTCAATCACTCACTGCTCTTGTACACTTTTGTTATTAATATTGTTCTTTTTAATATTTGTTTTCTAATCTCTTTATATTTCCAGTAAATTGTTCTTATTGCAACCTGTGACCTTTACCTTTTGCCCCTCCAATTCTCCTCTCCAACCTGCCACAAGGAAGGAGGAGATTGGAGGGAGTGAATGGCACATGATTGCAGTGGGAACACTAAATTGGTGGATAGCATTCATAAGCCACAACACATATAAAGGTATCTGAGTTTTTTTTTAGTCCACGGGCTGAACTTTGCCACTCTAGAAAAACTGGGCTGGTTCTCAAGACTAGAAACCACACAATACACGTGATCCAGTACTCAGGCACTAAATCACCAAGAACTACCAAAACATTAATCAATACATAATATTTATAATCCTGGAGAAAACTTCAATTAATTTATATTAATCCTATTAAATTCACTATTAACTAACTGGATAAGATGTTATGGGACATACATATCTTAAGCACATTTCATGACACTGAACTGGGTCAACTAATTTTTCAGACCCCCACCACAGGCATCAAGAGAAGACATCCCAAACTCAAAGTTCAAATAGAAGATCCAGGAAAGAAACTAAAATATTTTGATTTCTATTTTGATTATTGTTTGAGATTCTCATGCTTCATGACATTGCAAAAGAAATTCACATTTCCATAGACCTAAAAGCATCTATGGACAGCTTTCCATAGAGGCTGGTGGACTGATGTGCTACACACACATTTATTTTTCATGAAAATTGAAATCACACCCATCTGAGTAATTTCTGTTAAATTCTCCGACAGCTTTTGAAAACTGCCAGTCTAGGTTTTTGTTTGATCTTTCAACATTATTGGGGGCTGTATAAACAGGAAGCAATGAAAAGCTTCAGTATCAATTAAGATAATTTTAAACAAACACACTGTCATGGTGCTGTCAGTTCCCTGTGGTGGACATGTTCATGGACATGTACTAAGATCACATTGCAAATCCACTTCCAGTGGAAATGGTAGTCCTGTTGTTCTTCCACTCATCTGCACCTCTGGCTACATTAGTAACCCAAGCACATCCATACCATGGACTTAAATACTACACAGTGTGGTCCATACAGATTAATAGTTGTTATATTATCTGGGATGGTGGGAAAAGGGGTCTAGTCATCTGCTTACCCTTAGGGCCAGAAAACAGATCTTGACACACTTTCTCTAAGAGTAGCCTCTAGCTCTTGATCTGCTACCAATCATACAGGATGTACCACATAAAGCAGACAGGCAGAGGCCAAACCATGCTGAGCTTCAGGAGTTCTCTTCCTTTGTTTATCGGGGTATTAAATAACGAACAAGAAAAGGGAAATCAGGTTGGGATGGAAATTGGTGAACATTAGTGGCAGATTTATTAAAGAACGTAAGTTGCATCGGCACTCTAGTGATTTATCTCCCAAATAAAAATGGATGAATTTAGTATCAAAAGACATGGGGAGGCAGCCTCCATTACATTTCTGTGCAGAAGCTACAAAGCCTTCTCTAGTCATTAATGCCTTCCATTGTTTCAGATGAGAAATACATTCAATATTTCAACTCCGAAGCTGGTAGAAATTTCCTATTGCATTCAATGAGCTTTTGATTAGACTATTCTTTTAGCTGTTCAGGTCCTTTACATTTATTGTGAGTGTAAGTGTGTTACAGTGGCTTCTCATATATCTCTGGAGGAGAAACTTTCCTTTCCTGGAATTAATTCTAAATGTCAGACTAAGTCTCCTTATGCCCTCCCCCACTAGGGCTTTACAAATTGTTTAAATATGATTATATCAATAATTTCTATGACATGGTTCTCAACAACATTATGCAGGGGGACTTCATAAGTGATTACTTTCCAAGAAAATCAAGAGGTCTTCCAATCTAAATAGGTGCCTGGAAGAGAGTTCCACTTACACTACATGGGCGCTTCCCAAAAGATTTGAGTAGACAGGAAGAGACAGAGTGCATTTTCTCCTAGCCATAAATCCTGTGCAGACAGGATTCTTCTTTCATACCTCTTGCAATGAGCAGTCTGGAAAGGCACAAAGGACTGTCTTGTAAGCAAGAGACTGCAGAGATGCTTAGACTGCCCAGGTTTGCACTCACACATCCTCTGTGACTAGGGGCAACTCACTAAGGGTGTATTTAAGTCACACTGCACACAGCACTGCCCATAGGCACACAAGATGATGTTTCTCTCCAGTAAGGCAAAGGTGATACTTCAGCCTATCTTCAAATAGAAACTCAGAATCAAGGAATTTTTTCTAAGCAGTTTCTATNTCTATTGTCTGTTTTCCCTTCTTCACAACCTACTGAGTAAAGCTCCAACTATAAGAGAAGAACATGGTGTGTAACCAGGTCACAGTGAGAGAGCTTGAAAACATTGTGCAGAAGGAAAGATTTGATTTTTATTTCCTTCCTATAAATAACTTTATAGCTATAGATTCATGATACTTAAAGATTAAAAATTATGCTACGTGTAATATGCGGATATGTCTGCATAGTGTATTAATCAAGTGACACACAAAAATTATGCCCACATTCTGAGGCAACCAGAAATCATACAAATCTGGTTATCCCAGCATTGGGCCTTGCTTAATGCTTTCCACCTTTCAGGAGAACAAACTAGCTCAGGTTAAGCACTGAGATAACAGTGTTGCTTTCAGCTTCTGGTTGCTCTACTTAGAGCACAGGCAAAATGAGTCTATATCTGCCCACTGTCTACCATGTATACCTGTCCACAACGGTGACATATATTGAATACAACAAATGCTGGTACAATGGTAAGGGACATTTTTAATTATAGGGGATATGAAAAACACTGTTTCATAGTCTAGATGAATGTGTTTCTAATAGCAATACATTCCTCAGGAAAAAAACAGAGTGAAAAAACCCTATTTTTTTCCCCCATTCTGTGTTCCTTACACCATAAAGCATGTCACTAATTGAAAAAGGAAATTAAAAAAGTGGTTAAATTTCTAATGTCTTTAACCTAGTTTTGGGAACAGTCAGGATTTCAGGAGCAATTTCTTTGAAGATTGCCCTTAGAGTGTGCGTTAAGTTTTCTGATATAAGTTTGTGTGGCCACACCCGAGCAGCTTTCCGAGTAACTGTTTAGGATGTAAAATACAGATATGTCAGGAGTTAATTCGACAAGTAGAAACTGTGCACTAAGTGACCCAATGGGTAAAGGGTGGAATAGAAAGCTAATACTCCACTGCAGCCTTATATACCCCTTCTATGATACATGTACAAAATTTAGAAAGTTTGTATGCATCTGTGGTCAAACCCAAACTTGTTGCAGCTTGATGTTCATGTAGACTTCAGAATCATCTGCTCAGGCTAATTTCCATCACAAATTCTTTCTTAAGAGTTTCATGATAATTTCATGGTAAAAGTATATAATACTGAACTTGAAGACTACTTCAGTACAAACACAGGTTTCATTCATATTTGATGTTTCTGTTTATTTTTTAGCTGCTTGAAACAGCATTAAAATATAGAACTGTTAGAAACTGAAGAAAAAAGGCTCTGGTAAGAATACCCTAGATATAAAATGATAGATTGACAAGTCCAGCTTGAGATGAGAGAGACCACCTCCCTTTAAAGCATTGGACTAAATACCAGCCAATTTGTGTTTGTGTTTTCTGTCTCCCAGTGGAAACTTAAGCAGCAGTCAATGGAATTTAGAACTTACCAACATAAACATGTTTGCATACATACTTACATGATTATTATCTTTGAATTCAATAGACAGTCATGGGAATTAACGGCTTGCTGGATCAGCATCTTCATTACTATGGCTTACACCTTACTCATGTTTCACTAATATGGTAGAAACAAAGGCAGCAGCCATCTGAGATGCCATATTGCCCTGCAGATACAAAACAAAAATATGTCATCTATGCCAAAGGTGTTAACTACAGGCTGTGCTTAAATTGCTGATTTGCCAGTTTCTTCCATTTAAATTAACATGCAAAATTTTCCCAACTTTTCTCCCTGATTATATGCTATACATGTTTTGCTCTGCATGAAGAATAGAAACCCACACTGTTTACTTTGTGCAGCTTCTTCATGAACACATGATCTTGGTTTTGTAGTCAGTATCACAGCAGTTCCCAAGGGAAGGTTTGTATACATAACAGTATTTATCTGTAATCCCCATAACACTTTTTATCAGATCAATGCTGTATAGTATAACATGATCGATATCATTACACAGTTCTAAGGAAGACTTTCTTCTTCAGATTAAATGAAAGAGCATTTTTGCATTCTGAACTATGTAATCTTGTTACAATGAGAGAAATTTATGCATCAAAATCCTATTAATGTGACTGAGAAGAACACAAATAAATGCTCATTCATCAATCATTACTATAATTGTTGTTATTATTCAAGCTGATTTATAGTTTTTGTGTAGGAACTTAATAATCAATCAGGTTTGCCAGGCAAATAAAATGACTCCAGCCTTGGTGAGTATAGAGGTTAGTGGACAGAATCTCCCACAATGGATATGAAAAGATATGGTCCAAGAATGTATTTGAAGAAGTGGTTGGTATGATGTTTTAACCATGGACCAAATCCTACGGTGCCTGTTTATTATTTATAAACATCTTAAAACTTCCTGCTCTTTACAGAGATTTGGGCTACCAGAGAAAAACAGTGAAAGAGTGCTTAGCAATAGACAGTTGAGACACTAAAAGTTTCAACAGAAATATACAGATCACAAAAAACCCCATTATTTATCCCCTTTAGCAGATGGGATACAGAGGGTCACAGAGGGTTTCTGAGGTAGCGCAAGAAATTCAGTCCATTTCAGTCATTACCTTAACTACTTCTCAATTCTGATTTTGGTAAAAGACATTAGCAAGGTTTGGTCCAGTACATTAAAATGTGCAGAAGATGGACAGAATTTTCCGAGATAAGGGTTTGTGCCTGTGAAGAACAGAAGTGAGCGCATGATCCTGTTTGTAATTACCAGTATCATTGTAATTATTGTAATGGAACTGATAAAAAAATAGATTTGAGTGAGTATGCAGGATAAAGAAAAATGCACTATGATATATAATCAGAAAAAAAAAAAAAAAACCAAACACGTTAAATAGGATCCAGCCCAAATGCTGGTATCAATTTTCTAGTAGTTCCATTAACATGATACTTCACATAAACACTCTACCATTCTGAACATTTTGGGAGTGTAAATAATTACACTGCTGTAATCCTAGTTGGCAAATGTCACATGTTTCCTATATGGCCATGAGTTGGTACATATCAATCAAAGTTGTTGTGTATTTTGACATGGGAGGCTCTTAGATGTAGCACATCTTCCTTGTGCTTTCTGCCACCACATTCTGAAACATGCTAATGGCCATTTGAATCAATCCTGTGGTGCAGGCATGGAACATGAACCACAGCATTCCTTCATGCTGCCACACAGCTCCTGATGCACATCAACGATCCATATCTGAACATGGGCAGAGTTGTTTCAAAGAAGGGCGTGATAGATTGTCTTGTTCTATCATGGTTGTAAAACAACTTGTAAATTTTTTTTCACTCGAGATGTCTTTCACCTCATGGCACAATAAAATTGATACAATCTACATTTGAGAGTTGTAAGGGCCTGGAGAATATGAACATGAAGAGGAAAAGGAAGGGTAAGGCTCAGGGCAAGGAATCTGGTCAAATACTATCTTCTTAACACTACCAGTGACTTCATGCCTGACTGCAGAGAAAGCTTGGTCTGGTGAAAGGGGAACAGAAACTGTGCTTTACCTTCATATCAGAGGTTTTCAGGTGAAGACTATAATCTGAACACCACTGAATGCAGTTGGTAGTCTCAAAGTCTAGAGGAAGGTCTTTTTGTTTACTAAACAGGTTAGTGAGCAAAAATATTCTTCTAAAGCAGTAAAATTCTTTGCTTTAAACCAATTAAACCACTGTTCCAAGTGGGATACCCTCTGTACTGTATCTTCCAGATAGACAGTTGTAAATAAAAGGTAGGTAATTTTATTATTATCTACCTGGAGACTTAGGCCTGGATTTACACAGAATCTGCTGAGCTGGATGAGGCCCACAAGAACCATCAAGTCCAACTCTTAGCCCTGCACAGAACATCCCCAAGAGACACACCACGTGCCTGAGAGTATTTATAGACAGACACATTCTACCAAGAGCTAAGGCATGACCTTCAGTAGCTAGGACTGACCCCTGACACATTGCCCAGAGAAGTCATGGATCCCCCATTCCTGAAAGTGTTCAAGGCTAGGTTGAATGGGGCCCTGACTAACCTCTTCTAGTGGATGATATCCCTACCCATGGCAGTGGGGTTGGAACTAGATGATCTCTAAGCTCTCTCCCAACTCAACCCATTCTGTAATAACATAACTGAGGTATGATTTTAACTATTCCTAGGCATCAGAACTTTTGGGACAAGTGATACAAATTTGAAGCTGCCTTCCTCGTTTACACATTTACTGAGAGTATTTTCTCACTATCTTAGTTGTTGAACCCGCCCAGCTTTATATAAAATGGACAAATCTTTCTCTTCCAAAGCTGAAAGAGAAATGCCCATTAATCCTAGTGATTAGAATGGGTCAGGAAACTAGATTGTTCACATTGGGTAGAGGAGGGATTTAAAATCAGCCTACATCTTAGACAGGGAGTGCTATAACTGGACACCAGAATATGACCTAGGCTACAATTCAAACACCGCTTGTCAAATTAATGAGCTTGGGAAAAGCAGGGATCAGGACTCAAGGTTCCTTCACCAAAAGGTTCCCCTTCTGTAATCTCAGGGGTTTTTTGCAGAGCTCTAACAGGTGGGATACACAATGGACCTATTCCAGTACTTCTCTGTCAAGTCAATACAACCAATTTGAACCCTGGCAACGTGATCACACTCACACCATCTGCTACAACACGGATGGATCTCCCACGAGGAAAATACACACAGGACAGCAGACAACAACACCCCTGCCCCTCCATCCCACTGTGCTTCTCGGTGAAGGGGCACAACAGCTTCCAGGCTCCATGCTGTGGCTGCAGGTGGGTGACAGCTGTTGTGGGAGTCCCTGATGGGTTCCTCATCTCCAGGGATGGGAATGAGTCTGAGTTTCAGTCTGCATATCTCTGAATTGGCAGCTGAGTGCAGGAAGAAATAGGAAATTTCACTGTTCAGCCCATGATACTGCCAGTGAACTTAGCTTCTGGGGAAGCTGGGGAATTAAAAGAAAGAAAAAAAGAAAACGCTAATTGATTTTGGGTGTCTCAGAGGTTAGCTCTGAAAAGAAGCTTTCTTTCTGGAAAGAAAGCTGTTAGAATTCTCCTGAATTTAAAATTTTAGTCCTGCAATGCGAATCTCAGTCTGTATTCCTTTTTTTTTTCCTTAAATTTAACTATAGAAATTCATAAAATTACTAGTAACAAGTAAAGTAACACTACATTGGATTTTTATTTTTAGTTGTCAGAAAATCTTTACCTGAAAAACAGTTGAATTCACCTAAATCAATACATGTTAAGGGAATATACCTATTAAAAGACAAAAAGTAAATTACAAGTATATCTCAACTTTATAAAAGGAATAAAATCTCCAGAAGAATTTTAGTTTAAGTCAATAATTATGATGATGATTATAGCCATATCAAACCCTTCTGACCTAATAATTCTTAATGGCAAAACCAAATTAAAATATACATTCAGTGAACAAAAGTTAAGCATGCAGCCAATTTTAGACGTGTTCTTGATGGTTGGAAATCAATGTATACCTTCAGGCAGATATTGTATATAAACATATATAAAAGCAATGACTAACACAATATTATAACTTGAAAGTGCCCAGTAGGTGTGTCTTATCTACAATGTTATCCTACTGCAAAATCACAGGCACAATTTGTTGACTAGGCATTGAGCAGCAGAATTTCTCAGAGAGGTGTTAAACAAGGTTCAAACCCTGAAGTCTTTGAACAAAAAATTGCCACTGAAATCAGTACAAAAAGGTGCTGGGGGGAGATGGTTCTCTGTGTCTCCAATCTCTGTGTAGACACATAAAAATACTGAACTTTCTCCACTGTCTCCCAATAACACTTGACACAATGACATTTTTCCTTCCCAGCTTTCAAAGCTTTTTATAGTATTCCTTTCCTTTTCAGCCGTACACACAGTCAGCTTCCTGAGGGGGAAACTCTCTGAAGGACAAGAAAGGTAAATTTTCTCTTAGGAACTCCTCAAGGCAGGATAACTGGCTAGACACTGAGAGATCACAGGGCTTGTCTTCTTAAATGCAGTGTGGACCTGCAGATCTCTCTGACATGAAGAGATCTAAGGTGAATTTTCCCGAGTTACTTCAGTTACTTCCCAATGAGAACCATCCTAGGAAGGCAGGATATCAGACATTTTCATCTTTTCTTTCCAACTACTTACTATTCCTACCATAAATAGAAAGTAAAATTTCCCTCCTTGTCTTCAGGGAGATTAAAAACCATCTGCTTTAATTGCTAGCGTCATACTCATTTGGAATTGATGCTGCAGGAGCCCACAGATTGGGCCTGCTAAGGTGAAGTAGGTTTGTGGGACAAATGGTTTCAGATTGGGGTGGGGATATTAGGGAAGAAACAAATAAAATGTTTGATACTATAAAGAAATTCTTGTTTTGCTTAGAAACCTAGACTTTCGTGTGTGGGAAATGGACGTTTGAGAACAGTTGTGCAGTTTCTCAAGTGGAGAAAATGCTAGTGGTGCTTTAGCAGCTTTCTCACTTGAATGACTCATGAGCATGGGTCATTTCTTACATCAGTGAATAAATTGGACTGTAAAGCTCATGGTACCTCTGGGAAAAAAATTATCACAGGAACTCCTGCTACTACTCCTGAGGCAATACCTAACAAGTTTTTGAAATGGTGATGGCTCTTTCATACAGAAGATGGATTTAAGTGTTAATCTTCTGGTTTTCCTATTCTTTAAAAACATTCTTTATAAATCATCAAAAACCATTAATCACAAAATAAATTTCCAAAATGCCACTTCTGGCCTTAATTTTCTATCACTAAATCCAGTTTTGTAGGCAACAAGATGTTATTCAACTAAATACTTAGGCAATTAAATAATTCAAGTTCTTCATTAATAGCACTGAGACTAGTTATAAAATTTCATTGTATATCTGCAGTTGCTGGCATATTCTTTGATAGATGTGGAATGAACACATCCTTAAGACTACTGCTTGTCGAGTGAGTCAAGAAGTTTCAAGCACTGAAAAAATATCACAGTAGTGAAATGTACCGATCACTAGATCATATGAAGAAGCCTGCATAACGGTAGAAAGGTAGGAAGTAAAGAAGTAAATGCCCATTATACTAGCATTTGCTGTTCAGGTAGGTCTATGAGATGTAGAAAATATACAAGACTGTGGTTGACAGCAATGCTACTCTGACACAGCTTGACAAAAATTCTCTCAAAGAATGATGCCTCATGTGGCTTTCAATGGGATAAGATAGCAACAGCATCTGACAAACTCACCAGGTGCCAAATTCACAACTGGTGTGAAAGCGAAGAAAATTACATTCCCTTGTTCTGCCCTGAACCTCTGTATCACCAGTGAATCTCCTGAAAGCCTGCTAACACCTACTCCATCACTGCACGAGGGAGCATAACTGGGTGCCATTTGAATATCAAGGCTTCAAAAAGAGGTGTAGGCAGAAGCAAGCTGGAAACATCTCTGTCATCTGTGATCTCACAAATTATCTGCTGTCTTCTCAAGATAGAAGCTATGTTTATTTTGCACTTCCTTGTGCAGTGATAAACTAGGGGTGAGGGAGTTTTAAGAGTTAGACCATTAGGAAGTCAGAAGTGAGATGAAATACATCAAACTTACACTTACCACTCTCTCTTTGCTGTGAGAGGATCTAACTTTCCACACTTTCAGCACTGAGAACTTGGAAAGCATACAGCTAACTAGGCACTGGGGAAAGCAGAGGTATTTTGATTTGTTTATAAAAAATGTCAAGCACCACCCACACTCTGTCCTCAAGTGACCCAGAGTATATTCTTCTGTGGGAAGATGAAGCATTGAGATATCTACTAGCACACAGAGTGCAAAATGTGTTTTATGCTCCAGCAGAAAAGATGAGCAACTAGCCCAGAATAACAATAATAAACACATTATCCAAAATAAGACTCTTGAAGTCCTTTTCTCCTGAACAGGATTATGCCCTGTTTAACATTCTAAAATATTTTCACAATAGGGCTTGGGTTTCAAGGTTTTTTTGTTTTGTTTTGGGTTTTTTTTTAAGGCTTCTTTTGGCTAAGATTCAAAGCAGAAGAGCCAAAAAACTATGTAACACACAAATACCAAGAGGTAACAGCGAGCTAAATATAGACCAGAATATGAAACAGGGAGATGGGCTGTTCTTTAGGCATTTCTAGATATGTAGATATTCTTGTCCAATGCATTTCCAGCACAACCTCAGACAAGTCTGATTGCCTGTTGGAGTGAAAATATTTAAAGCATTAGTTCATTTTACTGTTTCAACAAAACATAGTAGAAATTCAAATTTCTCTGCTGTTTTTCCCATCTCTGATCTGCATTTTTTTTTCCTTGTTCTTCTATGAAAGCAACATTGTCTTCTGTCTGACTGAAAATAACACAGGAGTTAAACAAGCCTCCTGAGAACCAAAAGATATATGGTGGAAAACAAAATAAAAAAGCATGAGCTGGAAACCATATTCAGGCTTGTGTCACAGTTGTTTCCATTCTACAGTCACAACAGACAAGGTGAGGCCAGGTGATAACAGCATTAAAAAAGCTGCCAGAAACAGTGAACAAGGGAAAACATATGTAGGCATCAAATTCCAAGTAACAAAAGTCTATTGCATTTGTTGGCCAAAAGTCAATTGGGAACATTTTGTTGGAGCTTGCCAAAACACTGAGTAAACGCTGCACCAGAAAAGTAAATAGTTTACAGAGCACTGGCAGACCAGAACTGAGGAAAGGAGCTTAGTAAGTACAGAGTAAAGCAGGTCACAGAGTAGGGCAGTGATTAATGGGCACAGGAATTTCAAATACAATCATACACCTGCACAGCATGGCCTGGAAAGATGGATTGCCAAATAGCCTGTGAAAAATTAGAGCAGGAGAAAAATGTTTTGATATGACACATTCGTTCCAATGGAAGAGAAAGTGATTTCTGAGTTTTACCTTTTGTAGGGGATGGAGGAAGGGAATTGTTTTTTAAGTGAAAAAGAGAGCTATAAGGAATTTAAAAAACACTCATTTATCCCTGGACTACTGGCTTCTATTCTCTTCCATTGGTAGCCTCTTCCCAACTGCCAAGTTTGTGGATGATGAAAAACTCCTGACTTAGAATCATTGGCAACAAGAATTTAAAAACAAGAATGTGTGAAGCTTAAGTTGCACATGGAAGAGTGATAGATTTTTCTTTTGGTTTGGCTGGAAAATAAATTTTTGAAGCTACTCAAGGTATAGGTTACATATAGCCCTAAGAAGAGTTTTGCTCTTATTCAGATTCTATGGCAACTTAGGCTAACAAGCCTGAGTGTTAACTAGAACTCTACAGTGATAGATACGACATTTCAGATGTGCTTGTCACCAAATTTAACAGCTCATTCCATGGCATCGGTGAAGAGATTTTAAAGAGTATATCCTATTGCTAGTCTTATTTCTCCAAGAGAACTGAGACAATTAGAAATAATCCACAAAGCTTTGGAAAAACGTGGTATTGCCTGTATTTTTTTGGTCACATACAAGGACTCTCCGTCTATGCTCTAGGACAACATTACACCCTGTGCTCACCCCCTTCAAAGGCAATTGGACTAAAGCCAGAGCACATCAAAACTGACTCCTGTCAAGTAATGGATTCAGAGTCTCAGCCTTTTTTCCTAAAGAAAACCTCTCCATCATATTATTTGTAGACATTACAGTTACAAGGAAAATTAATGAAGCTGTAATTGGAAAAATTATGCCCGCAAAGATCAGGAAGCATCTAAAATTGTACTCCTGGGAGGTGTGAACATCTGCTTTTAATTCTGCAACCTGTTGATCTTGTGAGCAACAATAATACCAAAGCACTTTGTGTTTCTGTGCACGTGCACATAGAAGGTAAAGGGAAGGTAAAGACTAAAATCTCTTATCACTAAGAGAGGCCTTTGCTTGTCTGCAGACAAAGTAAAATGGAAAAAAAATCTCACTGGCTAAAGGAAGAGGATTATTACAACTTCCACGCAACTCAAAGTAGAGCACATAAGAAGTATGTGGACTTGAACAAGAAAAATCCAGCTGGGGACTTCCCCAGAGCCCTGAGTTGCCTTAGTGTGATGTTTGTCCATGTATTTGGCCTGCATTTGAAGAGATTTAAGTGATTTATAAGCTCTTGTGAGCTCCCTTCAGATGCCTAGATATCTTCTGATGAGAACACAGAAAAATTCCAGATTTTTTTCTCATTGAGAAATCTTATACAGGTTCTCTCAAAGCTGACAAATCTGACAAGTGTATGGGCCACAGATTCTCAATAAGACCACCACTGTGTAACACACTAATAGCTTTTCCTGTTCCTCTACAAGCCAGCAGGAAGGGGATATGAGCCCAATTTTTTCTTGTTCCCAGAGCCTTTGTAGGTAGGACCCTGATGGTGCTTTCTTGGCCGCTGCTTCATCACCATACCTGCTCATGACAGTCTTAGAGACTCCTGATGATTTTCTGTCTCTAGTCAGAAGTAGTGTGGCTCATTTTGCAGACAGCATCACCCACATTCCTGCCAATAAGCTCAGGTCGCTACATCATAAAAAGACACCAATTTTCAGCTTTCCTTTCCACAATAGGGATCCAGAACTGCTCCAGAGACCTCTGAAGTTTGTTCTACCAGAAGGCCAAAGCATTTCCGTATGCTTTCTCTGTGTTTAGGTAGAACAGATGCTGCAGAGAGGCAGGGCAAGGAGAACGGAGCAGTGGAACTGAAGGAGCGCAACAACTTAGAAAATTTAATTTCCCTACACATTTAAATTTTTAAACATGAGCAGCCAAGACTGAAATGTTTGCTCTGTGCAAGTGGGGAAATTTAGTGTTCCATTTTGTCAGTTGTGCAGATAAAGACATATGCAATATTTCCTACAGGGTTCGTTTGGCTTTTGCTTTTTTGTTTGTTTGGGGTTTTTTTCCTTCTTTAACAATCCATTTCACAGGGCTATTTCAGGAGATGCCTGTAAGCACACTAGAGAGGTGCTATATCAAAACACAGTACACCTGATTAATTATCTAACAAGGGAGATGTTTGCACAGCCAGTAACATTCATTTTTCATGTGACAATGCAGGCTTTAAATGTTAGCAACCACCAAACCAACACTGCCAGAAGGATGCAGTTGCCCTCCAAACGATCTTTTCTTTGTGTCATACATGTGCTGTCACGAATGTCCCAAGTTTCACTCTTAATATTTCCTTTGTACCTGTTTCAGTGACTTGTGAGCCATTTCAAATAAGGATATGAATTTTATAAATGGCATTTTTGGTTCAAGAAGATTTAGCAGAAATATTTTAAAATGTTGCTAAATTATTACATCAGGGAAAAAAATTCCCTTTTCTCTCATGTTCATCAGATTCACTCTCTACTAATGAATACAAAGAATGAATCTCCAAAGAATTTATATTTGAGGTTTAAAGGAGGTTCAACGTTTGGATTTGGCTATAACTTCAATTTCCTTTCATGAATATTTTATTTAAATCCTGTATTAATCACAGAGTCACAAAGATAGCCTGCCTCCTGCTTCTGCTTGCTCTCATTGTCTGTCACAGAAGCACTTTCTCTCAACCTTAAATATCGCTAATTAAAAATTTCCCTGAAGCCAACTGATACCTGTGTGATTAATGGGCTGGCTAATAAATAAAATGCACCATGCTACTTTGAGACCACTGTACCATAAAAGCATAGAAAGGGTGCCAGTGGCCTCATCATCTTGAAATACGTTTATTAAAGCAACAACACAGGAGTCCTAAGGGTCCTGAAGTGCTCCACATCATTAATAACCAGATACATTGAGAAACCCGCTTCAGACATGCTTATTATTCCAAGCAAGGAAACTAAGTAAACGGGGAAAAATCCACGAATGCAAGAAGCACAGAGCTTGTTTCTCCAGTGGATAAACACCCATCTCATCCTTGGTGTAAGCAATTGTGAACAGTGAAGGACTGGATGTTATTGGGACAAAGCCTTTCTCTCCTAGATTTCAGTTTCAAATGACACGAGATTACTGAACACAGTGCACATCTGATGGCTCTTGTTTGGGTTAAGCAGTCTAGGCAGTAGAGTTTGAGACAGCCTGAGGCTCATATCCAAAGCCAGGGGAGCTTCTGTAGACAGGGGCATGAGGACTCAATTACAGCTTCGTCTCTGCTTAGGGAAAATCTTTCAGTGAAAGGAGCTCAGTTCAGGTAATTGCACTGACGTCAGCTTAGTCTGACAGATGAAGTGTGCACAAACGTTTCTTGGCATGGAGGTATTATCCATCTTATGGTAATAAATACAGCAGCACTGATGGTTCATCTTGGGTTAGTCCAGAATATGCCAATAAGATCTACTCAGAGGCAGATCAGAGAAGGACATTACCCTTAACAACCTCTCTGCCACTCTGATGTGATAAGCCCAGTGTAATGGGTGTGCTGACACAACCACCTTGCAAGACAGGCAGAGGTGGCAGAACCAGGCTCACATCTCCTGTCTAGACTTTTCCATGCACTTCAGTATAGAGAGAAGCAGATATGTGAAGCCAGATGGAAACACAGTCCTGTGCTCTGAAACAAAGTACAACTCGGTGCTAAACTGAAGTTTGGTATAGGTGACCCATGCTACACCAGCATAAGGATGACAAAAATAATGGGCATCAACCCTTGCATCCCATCAGCCTCCAAGATA
>WEIV01023723.1:0-24194 GCA_013390005.1 Calyptomena viridis
GGATTTGGGGTCTGAAGGCAGAGTGGGAAGTGGGAGGGAGTAGAGTGTGATGAGGGACGGGGGGATGTATAGGGATTTATGGTGGGGTTTGAGGGGGGATTTGGGGTGCAGAGTGGGCGTGTGGGGGGAACGATGGTGGGTGGAAGCAGGGAGAATGGGGGATTTGGGGTGTGAAGAGGGGTTGGGAGGTGGGGTGTGGGAGAAGGTTAGGTGGGTGAGGATGGATGGGTTGGGACAGGCTGGGATGTGAGGGGTCGAAGGGGGGTTGCGAGGTGAGGACGTGGTGTAGGGATGATGATGTAGGGATGGGAGATGAGGGGCAGTGAGGTTCCCCCCCCCTCCATGGGTGAGGGGTGGGAGCACTGGTGTCACTGCAGTCCCGGGTGGCTGTCATCATGACAGGGGAGTGCCCGTGTGTGTCCGTGCATGGCAGTGACACCGGGAACCTCTGTGTGTGTGTCTGCAACGAGTGTAACCTGTCTCTGAGCCCCAGCACCACACAGGGCAGTTTGGGGGTGCAACGGGGGGACACTGTCACACCTGTGCTGCTGTGTGTGCCCACAGGGGCTGGAGACCACTGGAGTGTGTCACACACCCAGCACCAGCAGCAGGCTTTTCCCAACACTTGCTCAGTCAAGGAGGAAATGGAGAGACACTGTTTCAGGTCAAAACAAACATCACCACCATACAAAAGCAAATCGTCTTTTAATACACAACCAAACACAGGAGGGTGAGTGTCGTCTCTTTTTCTCCTCAGCATTATCTGGCTGCCAACAGCACCACAAAGAAATCACAGAGCGTAAAATGAGACGCTGCCACCAGAACAGACTTGCACACCCACAAGGTATAAAGAGATCAGACACCAGTCACAGAGCACCCTGGGAGGGGTCTGTCACAGCCCCAAGCAGCAGAGCCTGGTAGGTGCCTCCATCCCAAGGCACAGCTCTTCCAGGACTGGGAGCCCTTGGCATCCCGTGCACCATTTCACACTATCTCACCCGTGCCAGCACAACAGAGGCTGGTGAGCACAATCCATCCTGCTGCTTTTTGGGTCCAGATCATGCCTAGTTGACTCCTTACCTCATCCTAAGTGCTCCTCTAATTAAATCATAACTTGCTTAATAAATGCTTAATACTGGTATGAGGCGGAAATGATGCTGAGGGCGATGGGTGTGTGAGGGGGAAGATGTGATCTCTCTGACCCAATGCTGCACTCCAGTGTGGTCTCAAATAAAACATACCCTCCTCCATCATTGCTTCTGCTGTGGGGTTCCCTGATGGATCTGGGAGAACTTGCCCCACGGTGGAAAAAGCAAAAAATAATTCACATCTTAGGTTAAAAATACAGAAAAGAAAGGGAATTCAATTAAGTGGTTGTGATGGGCTCCAGGACAGTGGTTTGAGTGGGACAAAGTGGGTCTGGAGAGGCAGATGGTGGTCACTGCATCCCTCCCTGCCCTCCTTTCTCACTGCTTTGGCAACGCCACAGGAGGAAACCCCGTCATTCCTCCAGCCGATGGCTCTGCCAAGTGCAGAGAGGAAGACAAGGACAAGCCACTGACAAACCCGAGGAGACCTCGGCTGGACCTTCCCCACCCTGCATCTCAGAAAGGTCACAACAGCCACTTCTCCCAAAATCCCTGGGAAGGCTGCTGGAGGGCCCAAACCCTCGAGGTGCCTCCCCTCTCACCGACTCCACCTCCCACAGAGACCCTTCAATCCTGCTGAGCTTCTCTAAGTGCCTAATAATATCCCATTTCTAAATGAATTGGGTCACCAGGGGCTCTGGAGGAGATGGAGAGCACAGGAGGGAGGGAGCAGAAGGGCTCAGGCAGGCAGAGATGATGCAGGGGACTGAACAGCAACGTGACAAGGGTGGTCCCCACACACAGGTGATGAGGAGACCACGCTGCATCGAGAAACAGCAATTCAGTGCTACCTGCCTGTGAGGCAGCAGGTCCACCTGCAAGAGACTGACACAAGAACATGGGCCAGCAAGCAGAGTGTCCTTCCTTGGACTCCAAGAGTCCAAAAACCTCCCCACTGGCGTAGCTGCATCTCCTCATGGGGAAAAAAAGTCCAAACCACTTCATCTTAGACTGCCTGACAGCACTGGAAGACAAAACCCTGAGTGACCAGGAAGCACGGGGCACCACTTGCAGGTTACAAGACAAGCTTGTAGCTGCTGGTGGCTTTTCCAAAACGTGGCTCCTATTTCGCTGTGGGCTTTCTAAACAGGCTGCCCACCAAGGATGGTGTGCCTGCAGCCCCTGGCACCACCCGTCACTCGCTCCCTGTGAGCCAGGGCACCCCTCAGGTCCTGCAGCCCTCACACCTCACCTTGAGCTGGATCTCACAGGCACAGAGCAGCTGCTCCGATGGGCAGCCAGGACCCTGCTCTGAGGATGGAGGTGCTCCTGCACCCACCTTCACAGGGAGAACTGCTGAGCACCTCGAAACTGAACCCGGTGAGGGACGGGATGCTCCAGGGTGGTTCTCACTGGGGCAAGGCAAAGTGCCCAGTGGTTGGGGAAGGGGTACTTTAGAGGCATCCCTGAGGAAGTTGCTCTCGTGTCTAAAAAGGCTATTTCCATACTGGCACTCTGGCAGCACAACACAGTCCATCTGGTGGGTGCTGGGAGCTGTGCTGGACCCCAGCAGGAGCCCGCTGTGTTGTGCTGGACCTGCCCCATCCCTTTTCTGAGGAGCTGCCCCAGCCTGGGGGAGCCATAGCTGGTGCTGCAAGAACCACTTGTCCTCTTGGAGCACTGCCTGTTCCCCTTCCCAGGAAAAGCTGGGCTGTAGGTGGGGTATCAGAGGCTGTTTGGGGAAGCCACCATCCCCTGGCAGTTGCCTGGCTCCTAAGGGTGCTGGTGTTGGTGCCGGGAGAGCAGCCTCCTCGTCACAGAGGTTCCCATTACCTGAGAACAAGGACTCATGCAAGCCCTGGACAGGGCAAGGAGCAGGTTGTGAGGGGGGTGGCAGCCACAGCCTGGCCCCTGGGGGGTTCTCAGGGCTGCTAGCTGGCAGAGTTTGGGGCTCCACGTGCGTTCCTGCTGCTTCCAGGTGTTTCGGAGCTAGGGCCACCCAAGCCTCTGATGGGCAGCCTCCAGGAGGAGCGCTGTGACCCAAAGCTGGGTTTGCCTGGAGCGGGACATTGTGCCACTGAGTCAATAGTGTGTTTGAGTGCAATGAAGGTGGGCAGTTCGAGCCCACCAGCTGGCACTTGGGCTGGCTCTGAGCAGCAGGAACAGGGTTATCTACAGGATCAGAGGGAGTAACTTCTGCTTGAAGTGCTTGGTTTGCCAGCTGAAGTGCTCCAGAGGATTTGCTGCTGGAGGCCAGGACACCAAGCACAGTCCCTTCCACCTGCCCAGCTGGGTTAAATGGGACCTGCTGCTCTGGTTGAGCAGAGCTGACCTCGGAGGTAACGGAGACTACAGAGAACACAGCACCTTGACCTCCTTGTGTACCTGGTGCCTGCGGCTGTGGTGGGGCTTGAAACACTGGATTAGCTGCCCAGCAGCTCTGGAAATGAGCCACAACGCTGCTTCCCTCATTGCAGGGCGATGCACTGCAGTGTGGGAAGTCCCTGCTCTTCCCAGGATCCTCCCCGAGGAGCATCTGCTCCACATAGGATGTCACCTTGGTGCCTGGCCTGTCACCGACCCCCTGAGCCGGTGACTCGTCCCCTGCCCCCAAGCTGAGCAGAGCCTTCTCCCACTGCTGCAGCTCTGCACTGTCCACGCTGAGGCTCTGGCAGATGTTTCCATCCACCTCGCTCTTCTCAAAGAGAGTTTCAATAACCACCAGGAGGGAGTCACTGTCCTCCTTGGAATTGCCGACATCCTCATTCCGGGTCAGTCCATCGGGCGCAGAGATGAAATCTGGCAAGGAGAACTGAGGCACATTGTCAGCCTGGGAGTTGTATATGGATGCATCCTGCTTCATCATGGCCCCAAGGAGGGAGTTGGGGTCTACCAAGCGCCGCTTCGAGCAGGAGTTTGCTTGTGTCTGCAACTCCTCCTTGGCTTTGAAGGAGTCCAGGAACCCGGGAAGGTCATTCCCGTACAAGACTGCTTCCCCTGTGGCAAAGCTAAAAGGCAGCTGCAGGTTTCTTTTCCGCAGATGTTCCTCCCCTTCTTCATTCCTTTGGGGACAAAAAGATGGAAACAGCATGAGCACCTCCTCCAGGCCAGGCAAAACCACCCTTCCAAGAGCAAGAGAGGAGCTCGCAGCCCTGTGCCTTTCCTGGAGGAAAAGGGTGCTGGATTGGGCTGGCTACAACATGGGTGGTGGAGGAGTGGGGCTCTGGGGAGCCCACAGGGAGGTCTGCACGGCTCAGGGAAGGGCTGCACATCCAGGGGTCGCCCCGAGCAGGAGCATGTCCACATCCACCTCCTCAGAGCCATTTCACTCATGCCCCAGGAGGGCACGAGCTGCCCAGCGCCCACCGTGCCTCCCAACCACCCTTTTTTCCACCCCCATGGCCTCCCTGTGCCTCGAGCAGCTCCACAGCCACCACCTCCCGACAGAGCAGGGGAAGGGAGCCAGGGATACTCACGACAGGGCTCGCTGCCGGGCGATGATGCAGTCGGGCCTGCCCCCTTTGTACACGAGCCGTGCGTTGGCCTGCACCCACACCCAGCCGCCCTTCTTGGTCAGCAGCCGGAAAACTGTCAGGCCACTCTCCCCCGTCTTCATCACTGGGGCAGGGACAGAAGGGAGGTGGCACACACAGAGCTCCCCCCATGGAGGCAGACAAGTGACAAGATGCCACGAGGTCGTACCCGCGCTACTACGGGGGCGGGAGGTGCAGGATGCCACCTCTCTGCCAGCTCCCCAGCAGGTCTCACCCAGGGGGAAGAGCCTGTATCACAGCTACTCCAGCGCCAGGACAGACAGCCCACCCGGAGCAATGGTACGGCACAGCCAGAGCTGCACGTGCCTCCCAGACCCCACAAACACAGCCACCCTGGCAGCCCCCCCAGCACTCACTTCGGACGTGGTTCTCGGCGCAGTGCATCATGTCAGCTGCGTGCACAAACTGGTACCCAGACCCCCTCCTGCACAGCTCTGTTTCCGTGTATCCCAGGACAACCTTCCCCCTGGAAACAGCACAGAAACCCAGTGACATGATCCCCTGTCAAAGCCTCCCACTTTGGGTGGTGCAACTCTGTCTTGGGCTGAGCTGCATCCCCTCTTCCACAAAACCACCCTGTGCTGGGTTTGCTGAGCTAAACCACAGCAGACAAGAAGTGCTGGTGCCCAGTTAACCTGCTTCCCTGTGTTATGGGGGGGCTGCAGCAGAGGGACAAAAGCACCAGGCACCTTGCTGTGAGAGCTGGGTCAGAAGTTCCCTGTTCCCACAAGGTCTAGTTTTCTGTCCAGCACCAGGGATTTCGCCATGGGGAAGGTGAGAGGATAATCTACGGGAGTCACAGGCCATGGGAGTGAAGTCCAGCTTGTGCTTTGTCTGGAAGATGAGTGTCTTGGTCCGAAGCTCCAGGATGGAGAGTGGCTGGAGGAGTGTTGCAATGGCAAAGAGAGCAACTGGGGACTTGTCCAATGCTGACTTCTGCTGCCCAAGAAGGACCTTCAGGCGCCCACGGAAATTCAAGGCCTTAGGAGAGGATTAGAACATTTGGGTGTGAAGCAAACAGGGCAGTGGGAACCGGCTGTGCTCCCATCCCTATGGGACACAGGAGGCCCTGAGGGAACACACTGCAGGCAGAGGGGGAGCAGAAGGATGTCCCAGCGTGGGGCTGCATTACCAGAAATCCTGAGGAGTTATCCAGCAAGCAGCGGAAGCGGCAGGTGAAGCTCCTCTCCACAAAGGATTGCTTCTCAGGATGGAGGTGCTGGGGGCTGGACGTGGCGCTGCTTTCAGTGGGAAAGGCTGGAAAACCAAAGGGAAGATGAAGCTTTGCAAGCTGTGCTGCACACTTGGAGCTCACGGCTCTGATCTGCTGAGCCCAGGATGTTCCCCCGGGATCGCCCTGGGGCACTCACTGTCGGCAGCGGGGCTCCTGTGCAGCTGGCGGCGGAAGGCGGCTCTGTCATCCGCATGGATCAGCTCGTACACGCTCTGGTAGATGAGATCCGACTGGAATGACACAAGGGAATAGCGTCAGCTCCTGGACAGAGGTGTCTGGAGGAGGACACGGCAGAAGGTTTTCCTTCATGGGTAATAAAAGTGCAGTGATTGAGAGTAAAGAACAGGCAAACACCACCAGAGAACAAGGACTGGGACTGACTGCGTGTTTAGGGATGGCTCAGGAAGGAGGGAAATGGAGCAGAGAGGGGGTAAATCTTGGGAAATCTTGGGAATGGCTCAGAGGTTTCTAGAAGCAGTAGAAGTGGTGATGTCCAGGTAACCCTGGCTGCTCAGGACACACTCCCTGTCTCCCCAGCTGTAGCCAAGCAGAGCTTTCCAGCCTTTTCCACACACTCTGTCAAGGCTGAGGTTCTCCTAGTGTTATCCAGCCTTCCCTTGGATGCTTCACACTAGCTCCGGATCTTGATCCTTAATGGGAAATGCTGAAACTACAGCTCCTTCCCCTGCCCTGGGAGGCCCCGCTCCTTGGGAAGCTTCGCTCCCCATCTGTGGGGCCAACACAAATTCCAGTGTCTTCTCAGGACCAGATTCAGACAGGCTGCGGGGTGTCCAAGAGGAATTTGGTTGTGGAGTACAAAATGCTGGTCTGCAACAGCACACAGAGCTCTCTCCTGCATTGCCATCCCTGGTTCTCTGCAAATTTATTCCACAGGACCAATGTAAAAAATAATTTCAGGGTTGATCAAAACATTGTGACCAAAGCAAACAATTTTATTATTTTTCAGACTTATGCAGGGGGGTTTGCTGTTTCAGAAAAGGGTTTTGGAGGTTTTGTTTACTCAAAACCCATGGGAATCTGTATCCCAGAGGTACTGCCAAGCCCATGGGCAGCTCAGGCCACAGACTGTCATGTCCCTGCCCTCGGGAACATGTTGGATGAGAGTCTCCTGTTTAACAGACATACTCTGAGAAGTCCAAAGCACCCTGTCAGACAGCAGTTTTGACTTGGGACATCAGCCACAAGGATCCCAAGGAGCTGGGGAAAGAGTGCAAAGAGAGGAAAAAAGAAGCAAACAACATCAGTCTCTACAAGTGCTCTGGGAATCCCTGCAATGAAATGGGTTTAGCAGCCTCACAATGCTCCTGTTGCCTCAGTCCTTTGGCCAAAAGAGATGGATGTCGGGGGAATCAGAGGTAAGGGGGTGGATGTGAAGAGAGACCTGCTTTTCCTTGGCATCCCATGTAAGCCAGGGTACTCTCTAAGCAAGGGCATATGTGCCCAGCAGGATGACACAAGAAATATCTCACACCCCTCTTACACACAAAGGCAAGAGGCCACATCTGTTCCCGCTGAAGTCCCAAACACGCTCGTTGGCTTTCACAGCCCCCAAAGAACATGACTCATTTGGAAACGTGCACCGAAAGTGACCCAAGGGGGCTGGGAAGGGAGAAGAAATAACCATGCCAGAGTGGTTATCAGAACCTCCTTCCCAGACCAGGAGTGCATCCGTCTGGATGCCAGGAAAACACGGCACCCACCTGATGGAAGCCCAGGTAGTCCTGCACTGTGGGGGAGATGTAGAAGATGTAGCCATCTCCTGTCACGGCGATCACAAAGCCATTGAGTGCCTGAAAGCAGAAGTTGAGCCCAGAGTTACTTTCCCCAGCTCCAACCCAGCCGCTGAAAGATGAAATTCCCCAGGTTTGCAGCATTATATGGGACAGGAAGGGACCTCTTTCATTAACGAGGAACCCCACAAAGAAGGAAAGCACCTGGTAACCATGCAAGGCTTAATTCAGTTGTACCTTTTGTTCCCAGTGATCCAAGATGGACTGATCACTTCCTCCAAACCCTCTCACTGCAGGGCAGCTCCTGCACCAGGAGGGACCAGCTGAGGAAAGGTTTAATTGAGGACCTAGAATTGGTTTCCTCCTCTCCAGCTCTACCAGCTGAGTACAGCTACACTCTCGTGGGGCTCTGCTTTGGACACGATGATACTTGTGCGTCCCTTCCAACTCAGGATAATCTATGATTCCAGGATTTTCTCTAACAAACCTGCTTCCAATTTCAATAATGAGCAACGACGGGTGTGTAGAGGGAAGAAGGGCTGCCCTGAGCCATTGAGGAGCCTAGAAACTCCAGGGCAAGCCCAGATCCAAACCAGTCACCAACATTATTCAAAGATGGTGGTGCAGCTAAAACCAATATCCACCTTGAAAGAAAAAGAGGTGGGAAAATCTGGAAACTTAAGAGGATCACAGATTTGTGGAGGCCCTGATGTTGCATCATAGAATCTCAGAGTAGTTTGGCTTGGAAGGAATCTTAAAGCTCATCTTGTTCCACCTCCTGCCCTGGACAGGGACACCTTCCACTATCCCAGGTTGCTCCAAGCCCCATCCAAGCTGGCCTTGGACACTTCCAGGGATGGAGCAGCTACAGCTTCTCTGGGCAACCTGTGCCAGGGCTACAAAGTAGGGAAACTAATCCAAAACTATAGGACATCATTGCTAGGGCAGAAGGAGGAGAGCTCACACATCCAGTGAACACCCTGAAAATGAGGCAAGACGAAGATCCTGAGATACCTGGTGACCATTTCAGGCTGATTTCCTCCAAAAGCAAAGCACTGCACTAGACAGTAACTCTTGTCCTCTGCTCTTGTCTATAACATGTTTAATTTATTAGAGAATAGAAGCAGAGAAATTAGGAAAAGAACTCCCTAAATGGAAAACGAACATACAGATCCAGCTTGGTGAGGGACTGGTCCCTTTGCAGCCCCTCAAGGGGCCCCAAGTCAGAGTTTTCTGCAAATTACAGTATCTGATTAAAATGCTCTTTGGGGAAAAAAAAAAAAAAAAAAGCTACCAGGCAGCTCAGTGGGGGATTTCTGCCACATTCACACCTCATAAGCTCTCCAGATGCCTTCAATCACCCGAGGCTGCCAATCCTCTGGTGGCTCAACAAACTGCCATCACATGGTCCAGGCTCCAAACCCCTGGAGAGGGCTCAGGAGAGGCTCCATCGTGGGACTGGGGCAACCATGGGCTCCTTCCTGGCTTTTGTGTTATTCCAGCTGCTCCTCCATGACTGTCACACTTGCAGACAGCTGGGACCAAAGCCCACACAGGAGACTCTGTGTGGTCTGAGGTTCATTGTCAAAACTCACACTGAGCTCCCAGGGGTCACTGTCTCTCCAAAATCCCACATGGAGGCTCGTGCTGGGGGTCTGCTCACACCCACCTGCCTCGACAGCTGTGGGTTGAGGGGACTGAAGTCAGACTTTAAGGAGCCAAGCATCCATCTGCTGGTGTTTGGAGAGGTGGGAGGACTGAAGGAGCAGAAAGCCTATGAGAGAGCTGGAGAGGGATTTTTGGACAAGGGTATGTAGGTATAGGAAAAGAAGGAATGGCTTTCCACTGACAGAAGGCAGATTTAGATGGGATATTGGGAAGAAGTTCTTCCCTGTGAGGATGGTGAGGCCCTGGGTTGCCCAGAGAAGCTGTGGATGCCCCATCCCTGGAAGTGTCCAAGGCCAGTTTGGACAGGACATGGAGAACACCGGTCTAGTGGAATGTGCCCCTGCCCATGGCAGGAGGTTGGAATGAGCCCAAACTGTTCTGGGATTCTGTGAAAGCACAGGCACATGCAATGCCAGGAACACAGAACAATTAAAGGTCTTGTGTACAGACTTGCCCTGCAGCCCCAGGGAGCAGCACGTTCTAAGCTGACATGCCCAGATATTTATCCAGCAACCAGCCTTTCCGTGTGACCTTTCCATCCCAGTTCCTTCCAGCTTACATTTATAAATGGCAGCCCAAACAAACAGCATTCTGGGCTGCTGATTTGCCAGCTCCCCATGCTCTGAAGTTCACTGACAACTCCTCCATTGAAGTTCATTGACAGCTCCTCACTGGCCTTTCTACAAAGGAAAGCTCCCACTGCCCACTGATTTTATCCACTACCCCTTTCAACATCCATCTTCCCTTCTTTTCTCTCCCACAGACTGAAGCTGGGCTTTTCCCACCCCAGGCAGGTAGGGAACATATCCCTACAGAGCTCATGCAATGCCCCAAGTAGAGCAAGAGTTCCTGGGGGATGTGTTATCCTGCAGCTATCACCATGCTCCTCCAGGCATTTGCTAGAACATAAGGAACACACCACCCTGGAGACTAATCAGGGATCAATCCTTACACCACCACATACTACCCCAAAACTTCTTGGTTGGGATGGAGCTTGAGTCCGTGAGCTCCAGGGCAGAACTAAAGTGGCAGAAAATTGCAGTGGGGATGGGAGAGAATGGTGGGACAGAAACCTGGATCCATCCCAGCCAGGCAGTGCCACTGGTCTCTGTCCCAGGGTGCTCAGTGCCTGCAGAAATCAGAGTGAAGCAGCTCCAGACAAGGCAGGGTCTCCTCTTGCTCCAGAGCTGCTGGAAATACCAAAAAAACCACCATGATACCTGGAGCAGCAGTTCCCCCTCAGGAAACAGCTCCTTGTTGACCTGTGGGTCCGTCCGTCTGTTCCCTCCTGGGGCTCTGGGCTGATCCAGCACACAGTCACCAGCCTTTGGAGCTGTGGCTGCAAGAGAGAAGGCAAGAAATCAGCATGGAAGGGGCAAGCCAGGAGCCTCTCCCTCTCCTTCCCCACCCCAGGGCTGCTCATGCACAGCCACACCAAGCTATCCAATGCCTGTGGACACAGCTTGGAGGGAGGTGAGACCAGTGGGAATTGGCAAAAAGGCCACTGACAGAGACACACCCAACTTGCCCAAAGCTTCCTCCCAGAAATTATTTCCTCTGCATGATCTCCCTTCTGGGAAAATTCACTTCTGCCAAGGTCTGGGGCAGAGATGCAAAGGATACAGGAGAGGTAAGTGCTTCTGGGATGGTCAGGCTGGGGAACACCACCCTATACAATAATAACTCTTTGGGTTAGAGCCTGGTAGAGCTGGAGTTGGTTTCAAAACCCCCAGGGGGGTGCTCTCTCTGCTGTTCTGCCTTCAGGGCTGAAGAAAGATAAGAGGAAAACCTTCCCAAAGCATCTGAGATGCCATCAAATCACCCTTATTTTCTTTCTCCCTTCCACCTGTGGCTGCTCGGAAGCAGATCAGAGAGTTGGTGGCCGTGACTCTCCCAGTGACACCTGAGCAGCTCTCGGCTCCCAGGACTCACTGCCATGACCTCCTGTCGTNACCATAGGTGCAGTCATTCAGGTGCTGCTCAGCTGCTTCATCACAGGCCACCAGTCCTCCCAGGAAATGCTGCTCTGCTGCTCCAGCATCTCTTCTTCTCACAGCCTACAAGGACTCCACCAGGCCCCTCTGCTCCAAACACAGGATCACAGCCTCTCTTTTCCAGCACTTTTCTGTCCAGCGTGGAAAAATCTCCCAGTCTTTCCACGGGTTCCCAGATGAAATTTTCGCTCCTGTGATTCCTCACAGATTGCTGGGGCCCTATTTCAGTGTTTAAGGCATCTTCTCTTTCTCCTTCCCTCCGACCTTGGTGCTAATCAAACTTCACACCCTCCTTTATCTTAAGCTGCCATGATGTTCTGCCCAGCTTTTTTTTTTTCCCTACTCCCTCTTAAATATGTTATCGCAAATCCTGTGGGATCCACATCCCAACAGAGATCACTGCCTGCCCCATCTGAGACCTGGGCATCTGATGGTGCTGCATGGCCTTGGCTGGATCCAAAGGGAAAAGATGATCTGAGTTTGGAGGAGCAGTAGGAAATGAGGAAGAATCTCAAACCATCCCAACTCTGACCATACATTCCATTTCCTCCATGGCAGAAGCTCTCTTCACCATGGAAAGGTTTTAAAGGTTTGTTCCCTGGTAACACCAAGTTCAAAGCCAAAAAAATTCAGAACCCAAAAACGTTTCACGTGAAACTGCTGATGTGAGACATTTTGCTTTCCATCACACCATCAACAAGCAAAGGCATTTCCCCTGATGGATCAGCATGTTTGGATTAAAAACCAGTTTGGGGTCAAAACATCCCCAGGATGTCTTTACACATGGAGCCTGAGGGACAACAAGCACGTGCCCACGCAGGCTGGATAAAGGTAGGACAAAGGTAATTTGCACAGGGTGACACAAATAGCAGTGGAGAGGATGTTCTGAGCCCCATGAAGCAGAATTAGCCTCAATCTGTCGATGACACAGCTGGGAACCTCAGCCTCCCCCAGTCCCGGAGCGCCCCTTGGAGATGCTCAGGTGGCATCTCCACCTTCTCCATCAGTCACATCTTCTGTCCTTTTCCATCCTGTGCCCTCAGGGGTGGATCAGCCAGGTCAGGGGATCTGAGACCTCTGGGAAAGACAAGGAGTAGCCACCAAGCAAAAAGCCTCCTCACGTGACTGCCATGAGATCCCCAAATTAAAACATCCCAAGCCCATCTGGACCACGGGTATGGCTTCAATTTGCACTTCATGGAGTGGAATAGTTTCAAACTGAAACATTGATTCCTTTTTTTAAATAGGATTTCTTTTGATGGGCTGACTCCTCTCTAAAGCATTGAAATGAGGCAGGCTAGCAGGGGATTTCAAAAAGAAACAAGTTCTTCCAAAACAAAGCTCCAAAAGGGCAGAGAGCATTTTGAGAGGATGCATGTCCCAAAAACATGTGGTCTCCAGCTCTCTCCCAGTGTCCTCCAGCAGCATCTGCAGGGAATGCTGCTGTGGGCTTGCAGAATCCAACAGGAAACAGGTCCAACATGTATCCAAGCTGTAATATACTCTCAGCAATAGAAATAACTGTAGATAAAAGCATGATGCACTTTTGTGCCCAGTTTTTCCAGTCATGAAAAACTTTTTTTGATGCACATCCTGGAGAATTAATGGGAATTAACTAGAGGATGTGGTGCCTGGGGACATGGTTTAGTGGTAGGCTTGGCAGTGTTGCATTAATGGTTAGACTGGATGAACAGAGTAGTCTTTTCCAACCTTAATGATCCCATAATTCTATGAAGAAGACCACGAGAAAAGTCATCTGCAGTTCCTAGGTAAGTTCCAGGCATTTGCTGAAGCAATTTGGTGATCATTTCTGTTTTCAAAGTGCTGGGATAGATGCTCTCCATGTGTAACTTTTAAGACAGGAGAGGGAAATCCAGCTCTGCCCTGAACCCCAACACCAGTCAGAGCACTGGAAGAGGTTTCCTGCTGCTGGTGTGGTCCCCAAAGACTGAAAAGTTTTAATTCAGCCAGGAAAGATGCCAGACAGGATCACCAACATTTTCATCCCACTTTGGGTTCGCTTTCCTGCTTCTCCAAGGAGGTTTCTAAGCCCTGCAATGGAGGAAAGTCCTCGAGCAGAAGAAAGAAGGAAAAAGGAGCAAAGCAATTTAATCTCTCCACTTTTTGCTCATAACACTCTCAAAGACAATCATGGCAAGGCTGCCACAGAGACTAAAACACATTCCTTGCCTCTGGCATGGATTTGGCACTGAAGAAAAAAGGTTATTGGTAACAACCCCAAAGTCAGTTCTGCTCTCACAGACTGGGTTACACCGGTGGGAGACGAGAGGCTTCACCCACAGCAAGCATTCCTCTTTGGACAGGCTCCAGAGATGCCTGGCATCAGAAAACCAGGAGCTCCCAGCTCCTCCAGCAACACCAAGCCATGCACAACCATTTTCCTCTTGGACCCGATCCCAAAGCCTGTCAAATTAGCACCACCCTTTGGCCCAGCTGTTTAACAAAGGCATTGTGCCAAGCAGAGCAGGCTCATGCCATTCAAGTGAAACAGACAAATGCCAAACCCACGGTTCATAAACCTATTAGAAAAAGTCATCCAGCATTTTCTGAGGAGCACAGAAACGCCCAGGAGAGCTCTGGCATCCCCAAAGCCCATGCCAGCCTCTCCAACCTGCTGCTGCAAACATTCATCCCACACAATCCTGCAGGATCTTGCCCAGGGACGGATTTAAGCTTGAGTCCTTCCACTGCATCAGTTACTTCAGGCCCAGACCCCTGCAGAGCTCTGGCCCATGGTAACAACAAACCACGAGGAGATGAATAAAAAAGCTAATTGAACGCTGATTGCAGTGAGATTACCCGGTGAGACCTGTGCCAGCTGCCCTGCACTGGGAAGGAACCAGGTGAGACCAGCAGGGTCAGCTGGAGTGGGTTTCCTGGGACCAGTCCCCAGCATAGATGGGGATCTTGGATCTAAGTTTGCTAACTGCACCAGAGCAGGGATGGTAAACATCCAGTGGGAAGCACAGATCTGAGAGGATTCATCCTGCACTTCTCCATGGTCAGGTGAGTGGAGACTCACCGGGACTCGAACTCCAGTGGTGGCAGGAATATTCCACTCAGCACGTCTTCGTGGGAAGCCAGATGTGGAGGAGACACACAGCCCGTGCAGGACACTACCCTGCCCTCCCTCATGCTTGGGCAGCAGCCCAGATGTGTTTGGTGGAGGTTTGGCAGGAGATGAAACAGAACAAGGGCACACATGGAAAATGGCATTTCCTGCCCCAGGCTGGCACTGGGCTGGGAGGGACCCCACTATTCACTGTTTGTTAGGATCTGTTAGTCATCTCAAGCTTTGTCCAAATCCACAGCGTGGTCTTGCAGCAGGAAAGGGTTTTCCATTGGTTCTTGACAGAGAGCTGGGTTAGATGGGATATTAGGAAGGAATTCTTCCCTGAGAGGGTGGTGAGGCATGGGCACAGGTTGCCTAGAGAAGCTGTGGCTGCCCCATCCCTGGAAGTGTTCCAGGCCATTTTGGATGGGGCTTGGAGCAACCTGGGATAGTAGAAGGTGTCCTTGACCATGGCAGAGGGGTGGAACTGGATGTGCTTAAAGTCTCTTCCAACCCAAACCATTCTAGGACTACATGATTCTCTCTATTGCAGACCTCACTGCCTGGGTGACCTAAGAAGGTATTAGCAGCACATTCCCCAGCACACTCTCTTCACCTCACAGAGCATTTTAAGCCCCATTTTCTCGCTCACCCTTGGTAGAGCCACATCTGCAAGCCCAGCATCTGCTTCCTTTGTCACAGGAACTGAAGGAAGCGAACCCCAGCACAGCTCTCCAGCTCGCTGGAGGTTTTCCAAGCCACTCAGCACTACAACCCATCCAAGCTTTCATGAGCTCTCACTGTTTGCAGCAAGTGGGGCTCCTGTGACACCACGCAGAGCCCAGAGCATCGTGGCAGTTGGCAGCACTGCCAACGTGGAGACAAGCTTTTCTCCCTGGGCACTTGCTTTCAAAGAGACAGGGATCAGCAAAGTCACTCCAGATTTGTCTGGGAGACCGTCAGACACAGGTCCAAGTAGCAACCACTGCAAATTGGTTTGCAGACAGGAGCTCAGCACAAGGCTGGCAGTGAGGTTCAGTCATTTTTTATATGAGTGACAAAGCCTTTAAAGTGCCTTTAAGGCAGGTTTTGATAGTACCAGACTTGTCATCGTAATCCACGGGCACTTAGAGGCTGGATCTGATGAGAAAAGCTTGGAAGACACTAAGCCCTGAGCCCACACCTTGCCATGTTTTATCCATATAACCTTGGGTCAGACTGATTTGGAACTGGATGATCTTTAAGGTCCCTTCCAACCCAAACCATTCTGTGATTCTGTGAAAGTTTAGTGATGCTCAGAGCAGAATCTGGCCCTGGGAGGGTGGAGGAGCCTCATCTCAGTGGAAGGATAAAACACAGGAATGCTTAACTATGGCAGGTCACCCCTGAGGTAACCACAGGCCATCACTCACAGCTGGTGACAAGTGCATGCCAGAAGAAAAGGAAGAGGGAAACGCAGACTTCTGGGTCTATTTCTCCTCCTCACAAGAGTCCACCCAGGGGACACAGCCAAAACCAACCTGCGGTGATTCCAGCAAACAATCTCAAAGTCCAGCCCCATCCAATCCCAGAGGAAGGAGGGGATCAGGAACTGAAAGAAATGGCTAATACAAATTATTTTCCTGAACACCCAACTCAAAAGCCAAATTTCCTTTCTTTTTTTTCTTTGTTTTGCACAGAGAAGGCTGAGCACAGAGCAGAGCTGTGCAACACCTGNCATGCCAGAAGAAAAGGAAGAGGGAAACCCAGACTTCTGGGTCTATTTCTCCTCCTCACAAGAGTCCACGCAGGGGACACAGCCAAAACCAGCCTGTGGTGATTCCAGCAAACAATCTCAAAGTCCAGCCCCATCCAATCCCAGAGGAAGGAGGGGGTCAGGAACTGACAGAAATGGCTAATACAAATTATTTTCCTGAACACCCAACTCAAAAGCCAAATTTCCTTTTTTTTCTTTATGTTGCACAGAGAAGGCTGAGATACAGCAGAGCAGAGCTGTGCAACACCTGCAGCACAGAACAGAGGAGTTACAGCAGATGTGTGAGCCCAAAATCAGCCTGTGGAGGCATGGAAGGAACTCTGAGGGCTTCCCTCTCTATGCCTGAAGCTTGGCATTTCCAACAAACTACTAATTTGTCGGGCTTCTCACTAAAGCAAGGACAAAAGAGAGAACACTTAAAAGCAAAGCAGTTTTAAAAGATGATGCAGTGAGTAATGGAAACCAGGATCCCACCCAGATGACAAGTCTGTTTCCCCGATATCCACGGTAAGCAGGCACTGATACCAGCACCCAAACCTACTATGGCCTGTCTTCCACCCTGTCCCACCCCGAACACTGCCCCAGACCCTGATGCCTGACTTCCTACACCCCATTAAACAGGTCTGTTCCCAAGCACACAGTACCCACATGTCAGGCAGAGAAGGTTGGAACCCCCTTCCTCGGATTTCTCCCCATGTAAGCAGCCAGGCACGATGCAGCTAACACAGGGAAGCTCCAATCCACAACACAAGAGAAAAAGGAGCCTCAGGGCACCACCCTGAGCCCACATGCAATTGGTCTATCAATTGGCTGGAGATAAGGCAATTATGAGCCTATCAAAATATCCGTCTATCTCCTGCCTGGAGATTAGGCTGCACTTGGGCTGTGGATGGGAAGAGGATAGGGATGCTCAGCAGGTGGTGCCATGCTCTCCTGCGCCAGGAGAGGGGCCTGCATGAAGCACAGGACAGCAAAACCAAAGCAGAAAGCACAGCACAAGGGGCTCCACCATCTCCCCCCAAAATGCCTGGAACAGGAAAAGGCTGCCATGACCTGCGGCTGACACGGGCCTTCCTCAGGCAGGGCTGGAACTGAGGCCGACCTTGATGAATCAATGGGATGATCTGAAGTCAAACACAATGAGCTTTAGGGCAGACGGGGGCAGAGCAAAGGGACAGAGCTGGAAATCACAGGCAACTGGCCAAATGGGAGTAATTGGCCTGGCAGGACAGGTCTCTAAGGGAGAACACAAATCCCTGCAATGATGATTGCTTTTCCAGAGCAGCTCTCACGCTGGGAAGCACATGCTGAGCACATCCAGCGGGAACCAGCTCCTGCTCAGAGACACAGGTCCCATGTGGAGAGTTTGGCATAGGGGTCTCCTCCTGGAGAGCAACATCCCAGCTGGAGAGGGCCCTGGGAGTGCCCCAGAGGCCTGGGCATGAGGCAAAAGCCAAGGGAGCCAAGTTTATTCAGTCTGCAGGGGGGAGAAGGCATAATATGAGCCTCTAAGCACAGAAAGCTGCTAGTGCCTTCCTGCCCTCCACATGCTCTGCCTGCACCAGTGTCTATCAGTCCAAGGCCCAAGGCACTGGAGATGCAACACATCCTTGTCTGCACATCCTGGTGACTCGTGGGAATGTGGTGACACAACCCCTCTCCTCCAAGCCAGGCTCTGCACCCCCATTTCCCCCCTGAGCCCAGACACGTGCTGGGTGCCACAGGCTGTGGCTGGGTAAGTGAGGAGGGAGGATTTAAAGCTCTGCCAGCACTGCCTGGGACAGAAGGACCTGTGGTGTCCCCAAAACATCACACCTTGCCATCACAACATTCAGCTGCCTTCCTTCCCAGCTACCCATCCCCATTTCCCAGGTTTTCCCCCCAAAATAAAGCAGGTAACAGAGGAAGAGACACCCAGCAAGGCTCGCTCTCAGTCTATCCTTGTCTTTGAGGAACCCAACACCATCCAAAGCACGCCCAATGTGTGCAGCAATCACCTCTCCTGCAAGTGCCCCTTCATGCCTCCACCATGTCCTCTGGGGTCCTGCTCCCAGGAAAGACAGGCTGTGAACCCAGGGTTTCTGACCCTCCCACAGTAAGCCAGCACAGCTTTCAGCAGCTCCCAAGACATGTCAGAGGTGCTCAGGGAACAGCTGAGACCACCAGAGGGGACAAGGACAAGGATGAGGGTCCCCCACACTCAGCCACACCGCGTGGTTTCCAGCCACCTTTGAGCCCACTCCAGAGGCATCACTGTTGCTGTGCTCCAACACTGCCCAGGAATGGGAGTTGGAGATGGAGCTGCTCTGGTCCCACCTGAGAAACCAGCTCTGGAGGAGAGACGTCACCATTGCAGCTCCACGTGTGAGCTACAGCTTCAGGACCTGGAGCTAAACCATGGAGTTGGAAAAGACCCCCCAAGGTCATTGAGTCCAACTACCAACGCAGCAGTGCCAGATCCACCACCAAACCACAACTCTAAGCACCATCCATCCACAATTCCCAGATGTGAGAGAGTAACTGTCTCATCTGACATCAATGACCACTGAAAATCCAGAGGGAAATCACTGCTGTGATCCAAGAGCAGGAGGAAGGAGCTACACACATGGAGGAAAAACAGCCACAAAAGCCCCTGGTGCCAAGAGCAGGAGCAGAACAGCAGCAATATCCAGCCACAATTGTCCTGCTGCTGCTCTTGCTGCCCTGTACTGGGATCTCCTCAGGGAGGTAAACAGCAGGTCGGTTTTCCAGGTGTATCATCCCTTCATCCCATAAAAATCAGCTGGGAATGAGGCACCACCCGCAGTCGCACAGAAACGCTTGTCAGAGAGGTACCACAGCTGAGCCCAGCAGCAAAACCACGAATGTGTGAGACCCCTCCAAGGAAAAAACAAGATAAAAATGAGCTAAGGAGAGGCCAAAGGGAACACAGGGCTTTGGAGAAGCCCTGTGTCACCTGCCATCCTCAGAGAGTGAAGCAATAATGGGCAACAAAACCTACCCCCACCTGCCCAGCAGAGAGGGCAGCCCACAGACCCCAGGGGGTTTCAATTCAATTTGTAATTTAATAATTACATATCATATTATATGCTACATACATTACCTATATTGTAATTTATGTGTTATGTATACTGTAATTATAATAATAAAGGGTTGAAGCAGGATAGGGAGGGAGAAATGAGTAAACATAAAAATACCGAATATGGAATAAATATAGAAATAGAGAACATGGAATATAACAACGTAGTCTGATGGTAGCAGGACACGGGAGGGGGTTTGGACAATAAAGGAGGGGTAGGATGGCTGCTAATGAGATGGATGAACTTTGCAGGGGGGTTTCAGCTCAAACTGCTCCCTCCATCCATGGTGACGTTTCTGTGACAGTCACCCCTTCCAAGAGTGATGGGGCCAGGGTCCTCTGCTCCCAAACCCTCCCAAATCACTCACCCACCTGCTCTCCAGCCCTTAGTTTCCAGGACTGAACTAGGTGGCCTCCCTTTCCCAGGACACCAAGCACCCATAACTGACCATACAACATGAGACCTGGATGTGCAACATCCAAAAATGAAGGAGATTCCTTCCTTCCAGAAAACACATCCGACCCCACATCTTGCCATCATCTTACCTTCAGGAAACACCACTTTCCATCCCAAAGCTTGGGGTGGGACATGAGCTGTGCAGTGGGGACTGACCACAGGGGCTTTTTTTCCCTGTCACAACACAGATACTCACCCATCAGGTAGCTCTTGACCTTCAGGTATCCAACAGCCAGCCGTAGGATGGAGAGTTTATCCAGCCTCGTGCACACATCTTCTGGGAAGGGCAGCAACCCCATCAGCTTGTTCAGCTCCTGGTTGAGCCGGTCTCGGTGCCGCTTGGAGGGGTTGGACTTCACACCCTCAGCAGGTGGAGGTTTGGGGCTGGAAGAGGCAAAGGAGAGTTTAGTCAGGCTGGGATTGTCCAACACGCCAGGTTGGATGGAGCTTGGAGCAACCTGGGATAGTGGAAGGTGTCCATGGCAGGGGGTGGAATGAGGTGGGCTTTGAAGTCCCTTCCAACCCAAACCATTCCAGGATTTTATGACTTGGACAAAGATAGTTTAGGGCACAGCACTCAGAAAACAGCCTCTCTTTAAAAAACAAATGACAAAAAAGGAAACAGGTGTAAAAAAATCTGTTTTCTTCCAATATCCTGATTTCTGATCCTTTCAGATGGGCATTTCTACACTAAAGCAGCTTCTGATGCCAGACTAAGGCCCTGGAACCAACCCTCAGCCTGCAGGAGGAGCAGTGCCCACAAGAGCAGCTCTTCTCTGCCTCAAGCCATCTCTATCAGCTGCAGTTATTTCACCCACTCCAGCTGAAATCCCAGCACAGCAGTAAGAGCTCAGTTAACAACTTCAACGATGTCACCCTGTCTCCTTTGGTTCTTCATGCCAATTTAAAATTCTGTAGCTTGAAGAAAAACCCCTCCAGACCCACCCCCCTGCTCTGTATCTGGTTTGGCTGCATCTCTTAACACGCAGCCCATTTGGTTTGATGTAATTTGTGTAACCACAGACTCCCTCTCCACAGCCACCCTTGCTTCATGAATGAGCTTTGGATAACAGGATCTGCCAGTATTTAGCAGCAATTTAAGCTCTCTCCTCTACCACCACTCTCCAATCTCATCTGGCAGGGCTGCTCAGGAGTGTGACATGAGAGGAAATGAGCATTAAATGAACTGCACTGAGGTGCCTGTTACATTTCCAGCTCTAACAGCAACCAAGGGGTCTTCTAAGGATGAATGGAAAATTGCAGCATTTCCCCAGGAAAGCTCAGTCATGATGGTGTGTACCAGCAGCATCAGGAGGGATAGACGCTTTAGGAGGACAGCTGGTATAATTCAGCACCAAACTTGTCTATACAAGCTGGGCAAAACACTCTGGCACTGAGGCTTTTATGTACTCCAGTGGCCTGAACACTTTTGAAATCACAGGCACATGTAGGAAGAAAAAAAAATAGTTTTCCTTTGACCTTGATTAGAAAAAAAAAAAAAAGAGGTGAAGGTTAGTCCGAGTTCCCTCAGATACTCTTTAAAGTTCTCTGGCCACCCCAAACAGCCAGAAAGAAGAGAAAACGAAACTGGAGATGAGCAGGGGAGTGGGTAAAACAGAGAGGTGTAATGAGATCTCTTGGATATTCTGGTCGAGTATTGAAAATCCTCTGGCTGAGGCACATGGGGTGAAACAGCCAGCAGTGCGTCCCCCCAGGCTGAGGGAGGACACCCCAACATCTCTATTCCTGGATGTCCCCAGCTGCAGCACAGCCATCCTTGAGAGAGGGGATGACAATGAGGAAAATGGCTCACGGAAACTAATAAAGATTGGTCTAGATGTTTAAAATCCCAGCAGGGCAAAGGCTGTGCTGCTGCTGTGGTTTGTTTTCCCCCAGCTGCCCTTTGAACGGGAACCCAGCAGGAAGTTTATCCCTTTTGCAAGCTGGCAAGTACCAAGGGATATTATTCCCAACAGCGGAGTTTGCATGAGCTGATTTATTGTCTCCTAATTTCTTTTTCATTTAATAAGTAAAAAGCCCCGAGCAAACTGCAAAGCGGCTGAAGAACTCCCTCACCCCATCCTCCCCATCCCATCCAGCTGGCTGCACATCCTGCTGCCCCAGCCCTGCTCAGCCTGGCCTCTCCCAGCAGGATCCCGCTCCAAGATGTGACCCGTCACAGAGAAAAATAATCTCTTCCCATTCCCAAGGCTGACCCTGCAGAACCAGGGAATGAGGGTCAATCTGCTCCAAAGAGACACCTTCTCCTGCACCCTGAGCCACACAAATCCAGCCTGGTATGCCAGAGGGCTGGAATTGCCGCTCCGAGGTGAACAGGGGACAGGTTTGAGGCAGAAGAACTACACTTCATGTTTCCACAGTAAGATTCCCAAACGGACACCCGAGAGAGGTTCTGGATACCTTCTACACACGTCTATAAATGCCGATGCTCCCTCCTTCCTCCCAGGCTTGGGCTCAGCTCACCCATCTCCCCCACGGCCTCCCGAAAACATATATCCACCTTGATTTCCTACACACCTGCAAACCTGAGGTTAAACAGGGTGGTGTGGGGGGAAGGCATGAGGGAGCCAGGAAACACCAGGGACACACGGAGGGGCGGGGGGGAGATGTTATGCAACAGCTATTGAGCAGCGTGCAGATCAATTACTAAGGAACTGACATGTTTTTGTAATTAGTAATTGCTGCATGTTTGATTTAGGCAGGCACCGAAACACAGCCCAGCCTGCAAATCACAGCTGAGCAGCCAGAACTCTCCAGCGAGGTTCCTCACTGGGATTCAGGACGAGCACCCTCGGGATTTCTGCTTTCCCACCAGCGTGCCAGAGCCGACACAGCGTTAGCTCCAATTAACCCTAATTAAAACCGAGTAACCCAAGCATGCTGCTCCCTCTCGCTTGCCCAGCGCTCGCTCCAGAGCGGCTCCAGGCAGCTCCCCGGGACCACTCGGGCTCCCGGTCCCGCGCACCTGCCCCCGCCCGCCCCGGGGCTACCGGGGCAAAACCCCCTCTCTGCACCCACCTTTTGGGCACCGGCTTCTTCCTCTTCCTCCCGGCGTACATCCCGCGGGCGGCGGGAGCGGCGGGAGCGGCACCGGCAGGAGCGGGACCGCGCCCGGNCCTAGGGAATACCGAATCCTAGGAAACATGGGAAACGCCATGTCTGTGGGACACCCTTCCTAGGGGACACCAAATACTGGGAAATATTGTGCGCACGGGATGGCAAATCCTGGGAAACAGCATGTCCATGGGACACCATCCCCAGGGGACATCGAATCCTGGGAAACATTGTGTCACGACTTCGGAATCCTAGGAAACACTGTGTCCGTGGGACACCTCCCCAGGGGACACCAAATCCAGGGAAATGCCATGTGCATGGGCCACATCCACGGGAGACATCAAATCCTGGGATACACTGTGCCCATGGGTCACTGTCTCCAGGAGCCACCAAATCACAGGAGACACTCTGTCCATAGAGGACACCAAACTCCCAAGGGGCCACCATATCCTGGGAAACACCATTTCCATGGGCCACCATTCCAGAGCCTGACCTCCTCACTGTCTCCCTCCAGGAACAGCCAGCCTGTTCCCTTTCATTTTGGAACATCCTGGGTTAATACTGTCCAAAGCTTTTGTTTTTCTCCCCAAAACCCACCTCGAGCTGCCATGGTGAAAACAGGGATGACGGGGCCAGGCATCCAAGGATACAAAGGCTGGACAAAGAGACATCACATCCAGCTCTGGTTTGCTTGTTACCTTAAATCCTTCCTCTTAAAAATCAAGCCTGTTCCTGTCCCTTGACATTTCCAGGGACAAGATGTCATTCCCAGGTGTGGATGCATGGGAACTCAATTCCCACATGCATCTCTCTTCCCCATGCTGAATAGGATCTGCTATTTCCCTCCTCCATCATCCAAGACCCCTTGGATGAAGATCCCTCTCCAGGATGAGAATCCATGACCAAATGCAGCCTCCTTGCTGTTCCCGCCCCGTTTAATTAACAAAGGTGGGGAATCCCTAGCACAGGTTTCCCAAAGAAGCTGCGGCTGCCCCATCCCTGGAAGTGTCCAAGGACAGGTTGGACAGGGCTTGGTGCAACCTGGTCCAGTTGCAGGCAAACCAGACCCTGTGTGGGTTGGTTGGTTGGTTTTTTGAAGCTGTTTGCAAATTCCAGGGATAAATCCTTGAAATGAAACTCGATCACTCCTCGCCAAGGGGCAAAGCAGAAGCTGCTAATGGTATCAGAAACGTGCCAGGTCAGCAGAGCTGATGTCAGCTTGATGGGAAGTGAGCAAAACGTTTGGCTGTGACCTTCCTAGACCCGGGAATGTGGCCACGGTTTTACACGAGGCAGGCGAAGATCCGGCTCGGGCTCGGAATCGCACTCCGGTGTCTCCATCAAGTGGAGAAGGGAAGCTGCGGGACGAAGGTGGCCCAGGCTGCTCTCGGGTGTTCCAGTGGCAGGCAGGGCTGTGGGAAGGCAGTTTCCAGAGCCCACAGGACACTCCTAGATTTGGGAATAA
>WEIV01023723.1:26499-42919 GCA_013390005.1 Calyptomena viridis
CGGCAGCTCCGGTCCGGCGAACAGGGACACCGAATCCTGGGAAACACCGTGTCCGTGGGACACCCGTCCTAGGGAATACCGAATCCTAGGAAACATGGGAAACGCCATGTCTGTGGGACACCCTTCCTAGGGGACACCAAATACTGGGAAATATTGTGCGCACGGGATGGCAAATCCTGGGAAACAGCATGTCCATGGGACACCATCCCCAGGGGACATCGAATCCTGGGAAACATTGTGTCACGACTTCGGAATCCTAGGAAACACTGTGTCCGTGGGACACCTCCCCAGGGGACACCAAATCCAGGGAAATGCCATGTGCATGGGCCACATCCACGGGAGACATCAAATCCTGGGATACACTGTGCCCATGGGTCACTGTCTCCAGGAGCCACCAAATCACAGGAAACACTGTGTCCATAGAGGACACCAAACTCCCAAGGGGCCACCATATCCTGGGAAACACCATTTCCATGGGCCACCATTCCAGAGCCTGACCTCCTCGCTGTCTCCCTCCAGGAACAGCCAGCCTGTTCCCTTTCATTTTGGAACATCCTGGGTTAATACTGTCCAAAGCTTTTGTTTTTCTCCCCAAAACCCACCTCGAGCTGCCATGGTGAAAACAGGGATGACGGGGGCAGGCATCCAAGGATACAAAGGCTGGACAAAGAGACATCACATCCAGCTCTGGTTTGCTTGTTACCTTAAATCCTTCCTCTTAAAAATCAAGCCTGTTCCCATCCCTTGACATTTCCAGGGACAAGATGTCATTCCCAGGTGTGGATGCATGGGAACTCAATTCCCACATGCATCTCTCTTCCCCATGCTGAATAGGATCTGCTATTTCCCTCCTCCATCATCCAAGACCCCTTGGATGAAGATCCCTCTCCAGGATGAGAATCCATGACCAAATGCAGCCTCCTTGCTGTTCCCGCCCCGTTTAATTAACAAAGGTGGGGAATCCCTGGCACAGGTTTCCCAAAGAAGCTGCGGCTGCCCCATCCCTGGAAGTGTCCAAGGACAGGTTGGACAGGGCTTGGAGCAACCTGGTCCAGTTGCAGGCAGAGCTCTTAAGGAAAACCAGACCCAGTCACACCCTGTGTGGGTTGTTTGGTTGGTTTTTTGAAGCTGTTTGCAAATTCCAGGGATAAACCCTTGAAATGAAACTCGATCACTCCTTGCCAAGGGGCAAAGCAGAAGCTGCTAATGGTATCAGAAACGTGCCAGGTCAGCAGAGCTGATGTCAGCTTGATGGGAAGTGAGCAAAACGTTTGGCTGTGACCTTCCTAGACCCGGGAATGTGGCCACGGTTTTACACGAGGCAGGCGAAGATCCGGCTCGGGCTCGGAATCGCACTCCGGTGTCTCCATCAAGTGGAGAAGGGAAGCTGCGGGACGAAGGTGGCCCAGGCTGCTCTTGGGTGTTCCAGTGGCAGGCAGGGCTGTGGGAAGGCAGTTTCCAGAGCCCACAGGACACTCCTAGATTTGGGAATAACAGAATAACTTAGGTTAGAAAGGACCTGTAAGACCATCGAGTCCAACTGTTCCCCCTGCACTGCCAGTGTCCCACTAACCCATGTCCCCAAGTGCCACATCCATGAGAAGACGCACGTAATTCCACATTTGGCCAAAGCCCCACAGGGCTCTCCTCCTGCCCAGCTCCTCCAAACCCCAGCATCTTTCCAAAGCTGCTCTACATCGCCATCCCACATCCACTGCCAGCTCTCCTCTGGGAGAGTCCACCTCATTTACCTCTTTCCACCCAATTCACCTCTTTCCACCCACTGGAAATAGATGGACCAAGACCTAGAGCAGCTTTGAGCAAAGAGGTTTCCCAAGGCATCTCCTGCCAGGCAGAGCCAGGCTTGGGGTGCTGTACATGTTCCAAGCCTAAAGCCAGGAACCTTCCAGGGGTGTCTCTGCAGATATGGGATGCTGGAGAAAGGGCTGTAAATGTTCTGCCTGAGCTCCTGGCCCCCAAAATCAGGTGCCTATACTGAACAAGGGGCTAAATCATGCAGCTGTACCTGTTTCCTCCCTGGAATTGTTCATCCCCCGCTGCACATGGACTCATAGGTGGGAAGGGATCTTTGCAGGGCTCCTGTCCAACCTCTCGCCTGGAGCAGGACAGGCACCAGAGAGGCTCAGCAGGGAGGTGACTGGAACCACACAGAGCTGCGGGGGAACAATGCAGGATGTCCCTGCAGGCAGGTGAGCCTGGAAGCGCTGGTCAAGCACACGAAGCAGGAGCAGAGGGAATTGGGATGACCGGATGTGCGGGTGTTGGAAAGAGACAGCAGCCCAGGCTCCCTCCTGCGGGAAGCTGTGGGCAGACATGGTGCAGGCAGCCTGCCTGTTCCCCGTCCTGCCGGGTGCCCTTCCTGCCTGCTACCTGCCTAATACCTGTCCCACCTGTGCCCTGTCCTGCCTATTCCCTGTCCCATCTGTTCCCTATCTGTGCTTGTTCCCTGTCCCATCTGTTCCCTATCGCTGCCTGTTCCCTGTCCCACCTATTTCCTGTTCCACTTGTTCCCTATCGCACCTGCTCCTTGTCTCATCTGTTCCCTGGCCCGCCTATTCCCTGTCTCGCCTATTNGGGGGTCCCGGCCTCGGGAAGCGCGGGGGGAGGCCCTGTGGAGTGAGGGGAGGGGGGCGGGAAGTGCAGTGTTGGGCTGTTGTTTGGGATGGGACGTTCCCTGTGGGAGAACGCGGCTGGGAGAGGAGGGGAGGTGTGAGGCGGAGAGTCGAGTGAATGACTGGGAGTGGGGTGTGGTGACCCGGTGACCTTCATGCTGGTGGCTGTGGCTCTGCCAGCGGAACAGTGTTAAATAAAAGCAAAAGCTGTGTGTAAGCAGGGTCGCTCGGGTTCAACCTTTTCATGGTGTTTGTCAGGCTGGGAAAGGCCCTGCCTTCAGCCCTACAGGCCGTGTGGGTGTCTCTTGCCGCCTTTGTGTTGTGCAGGAATCGTGGAATCGTTAAGGCTGGAAAAGGCCTCCAGGATCGTCAAGTCCAAGCTTTTGCCCACTAAACCATATTGCAATGAAGCTGTAACTCTGCTGAGGGACTGGGGGAGGGTTTAGTGTTGTTATATGCCCAGCAACAAACAAAAANCTGTTCCCTATCTCTGCTTGTTCCCTGTCCCATCTGTTCCCTATCGCTGCCTGTTCCCTGTCCCACCTATTTCCTGTTCCCCTTGTTCCCTATCGCCCCTGCTCCTTGTCTCATCTGTTCCCTGGCCCGTCTATTCCCTGTCTCGCCTATTCCCTGTCCTTGTCTCAGCTGTTCCCTGTCCCGTTCCCTATCTCTGCCCGTTCTCTTCCTTATCTGTTCCCTACCTCTGCCTGCTCCCTTGCCTGCTAGTTCTCTTCCCTATTCCCTGTCCTGCCTATTCCCCCTTTCACCTATTCCCTGTCTCACCTGTTCCCCGTCTCACTCATTCCCTCTCCCACCTCTTCCCGTTCCCNGCTGGTGGCTGTGGCTCTGCCAGCGGAACAGTGTTAAATAAAAGCAAAAGCTGTGTGTAAGCAGGGTCGCTCGGGTTCAACCTTTTCATGGTGTTTGTCAGGCTGGGAAAGGCCCTGCCTTCAGCCCTACAGGCCGTGTGGGTGTCTCTTGCCGCCTTTGTGTTGTGCAGGAATCATGGAATCGTTAAGGCTGGAAAAGGCCTCCAGGATGGTCGAGTCCAAGCTTTTGCCCACGAAACCATATTGCAATGAAGCTGTAACTCTGCTGAGGGACTGGGGGAGGGTTTAGTGTTGTTATATGCCCAGCAACAAACAAAAAAGCAAAAGCCTAATGTGGGATCTCCCTTGAGAAGTCGGGGCACGTTGGATGTTTGGCCTTCAGTCAATCCGGGGGGTGTGGGACATTGTGTGGGGTCAGAGCAGAGTTCTGGCACAGCAGTCCCTCCTAAAAACACATTGAAAAGTGTTCCGTGCTTTTCTTTCATATCATAAACAACTTCCCAGCCCAAGGACTGCTTCAGTTGCTGAGCTGAACTTCCAGTGCTGTGGTTCCAGTGTAAAAATTCCATGTATTGGGTGCGTGCAGAAGGTCTGGAAAAGCTTTTAAAAAGCTCCAAACAACCCCAAAAGTGCCGATTTCCTTGTGTTTTTTTTCCAGGCAAGAATTCACAGCAGCCCTGAGCATAACTTGCAGTATGGATGGCTGGCTTACATGTTGGGAGAGAGAACTACCAAGAAGTTCACAGACTACAGCAAAGTCTTCACAGTGGAGGGAAATTTGTGTTCTGGGAAGGGCAAGCTGGCAGAGCAAATAGCACAGAAACTGGGTATGTCTTGCTGGAGCTGCTTCCCTGGGTTTTAACAGTGTAACTGGGACTCCTGTGTGAGGAAAGTGCACTGAAGCAGCAGCTTCAGATGAACTTCATTAATTGGGGAATGGGGAGGGTTTGCAGGTGATGTTTGGGATGGGGATGTGTGTGGGACAGTGAGCTTCTGGAGAGGTTGGATTTTCCCTGGTGGATATACATGGAATGTTGGGTGGTGGTGGGTTTGGTTGTGCCTGGAATCAGGCTGGGGCTTGTGACAGACCAGAGGGTTGGGAGCTTTCTCAGAGTTGTTTTTTTGTTAAAACAGCTGAAAAGGTGTTTGCTGTGAATGAGCACAGCTTCCTACTTTTGATGGGTGCTCTGTTTTCGTTTGGGTGTTTTTTTATCAGGAATGAAGTACTTCCCAGAAGCTGACATCCACTACATCAACAGGATCACAGGGGATGGGTCTCTGCTGCCTGACAAGTTCAATGGTTTCTGCAACCTGGAGAAGTTCTACACTGACCCCAAGTGCCCAGATGGACACTCCTACAGGATGCAGGCCTGGATCTTTGGGAATCGTGTCCTGCAATACGCAGATGCCCTGGAGCACCTGCTCAGCACAGGTGGGGCTCACAGCTCGTGGCTACACTACCTTCTAAGTCATGACTAGGCTGCCCTCTGGTCCATGAGGTGTCCTGGGCATTCCATGATTCCAGGAGTTGCATTCCATGATCCTTGTGGGTCCTTTCCACCTCTGGATGTTCAAAGTGCTTTGCTACTCCCTGCATTTTAAAATGAAAGGGTCTTAGTTTGTTAAACTTCACATATTTTCTCCCTTAGCAGCCCATTTGGAAAACTACCTTGCACACTCCTGTTTCTTATTTCACACACCAGGCACCAATTTAATTATTTGCAGTTTGTCAGTCTCTCATGGTTACTTTCAAAAAGGCATTTTAAGCATGTCAAGATGGCTGTGAGTTGTACAGGGTTTTTAAAACTCGTTTTAAAACCCCAGCTTACTTCCTGATGGTGTCTGTTGTTCAATTCTTTTGATGTCATTAAATATTCAGTCGTTCTGAGTTCATTAAACACTGTTTTGTGATGGGTTTGTCATAACGTCAGTGTCTTCTGGTGAGAAAAGACTTTCTTTTCCAACCCTGATTTACCTGTTGCTTAGAATCAAGAGAACCACAGAGTGGTTTGGGTTGGAAGGGACCCTAAATCTCATTTTTTTTCCAAGCTGGAACCTGTTTTCCCTTGCAGGTCAAGGAGTGGTGTTGGAGCGCTCTCCCTTCAGCGACTTCGTGTTCCTGGATGCCATGTTCAAGCAGGGCTATATCCACAAGAGATGTGAGTTCCTGGCATGCAAAAAGAGGTTATTTCACCATGATCTGGCAGAAATGTGGCAGTTCACTTTTTAAAAAAGAAAGATGGGAAAGAAAGTTGCTCGGAAGTTGAGATTCCTTTAACCAGTTGTTCACGTGCTGCTGTTCTGTGCATCCAGGGCTGACCTCCAGCTGTGAGATTTCCAGTTTGTCTTCAAGGCTTTGGTGCTGCTGAGATGTTAAAGAACGTGTTTTCTGTGCATTCATGGAATGGTTTGGGTTGGGAAGGACCTTAAAGCTGCCTCACAACCTCCTCACTGACACGCAGATGGAGTAAGGGTTGGATTTGTGGGCAAGGGGCTGAAAACTGGCTCAGATTTGTGATCAGCAGTGCAAAGCCCAGCTGGAGCCAGTGACTAGTGGTGCCTCCCAGGGGAGGATACTGGGGCTGGACCAGGTTTAAACTGAGTTTAAAACATGGATAACAGGGCAGAGCGCAGCCTCAGGAGCTTTACAGCTGATGCAAAATTGGGAGGGGAGTGTTTGATGCACCATATGTTTTTGGTGCTATTCAGAAGAACCTGGAGAAGTGGTTGGAAGGCCTGGAATAGGAATGCCAAGTCCTTTTCCTGGGAAGGAATATCTGCAGGCTGGGAGCTAGAAACTGTCTAGGAAGTTACACAGAGCAGGATCCCAAACTGAATGTGAGTCACCACTGTGTCCTTGGAGCAAAGGATGCCACCAGGATGCTCCAAATCTGGAGTGTTTTGGCCAGTTCTGGGCTAACAGTTGAGAAAAGGGTGTGAATTACTGGGGTGTGTGTAGCAAAGGGCCAGGAAGGTCACTGAGGAACTGGAGTGTCCAGGGTGTGAGGAGAGGCTGAGAGAGCTGAGCTTTGGAGAAGAGAAAGCTCAGGAGGGTGTTTTTAAACACCTGTTAGTGTTTCTATACCTAAGTAACTCAGGGGAGGGATGGATGGAGCCAGGCTGTTCCCAGTGGCATTAGTGAGAGGATAAAAGCCAAAGAGCACAAATTGAAATGAAAAAGTTTTCATTTGTAAGGAAAAATCCCTTTTCTACTGTGAAGGGAGTCAAACTCTGGAGCAGATTGCCTGGAATCTCTCTCCTGGAAATACTCAGAGTCCTGCTCTGAGCAGAGTGGTTGAACCAGGTGATTTGTGGATGTTCCTTCCACCCTGAGTGATTTTGGGGTTACAGGCACTGAGCTGAGCTGTTGCTGCCTGTTCTGAGTAAACCTGTTGTTTTGGCTACTCCTGAGGTGAAGGGAACTTTTCCTGACTGCCTGGTGTCTCTGCTGTTCATTTGGCATAGATTTGAGAGGTATATTAGGTTGTTTAATCCTGCTGGAAGTTGCTGCATGTCTTTGAGAGCAGGTTCCAACAACCTCTGCCTTGCTGAGGCAGCAAAGCCCAGCAACCCACAATTTAATAAAATTCCATTGACAAGTAATGGATTGTACTGAAATCCTCAGAGAGCAAACATCCTGATTAGAGGCACTGCTACTCCCTGTGTCTACATGGTGGAGGAAGAACCAGATTTCTCTAAACCTGAGTCAGGAATAAACCTCCTCTTTGGTAGAGCTGGGTTTGGATTCTTGGCTCTCAGTGCACGTGGCTTCACGGTTTAATTCTGTTTTACTCTGGATGTTGTTTATTCTGTAAACTTCCTGAACCTTGCTGGAGGAAAGGCCTCCCCTGAACTTGGTGTATGAGCCAGGGAGAGAAGACTGCAAATACAAAGGTGGGGGCTGTGATCTGTGTGTGTTTTGTACAGGTGTTGAGCACTACAAGGAGATCAAAGAGATCAGTATTTGTGAATTCCTGCCACCTCACCTGATCATTTATGTAGATGTACCTGTCCCAGACGTGCAGAAGAGGATTCAAGAGAAAGGCAAGGTAATTTTACTTTTTATTAGTGCTTATCTCTTTACTATCTTTATTTATCTTTACTATTACTTACCTCTCGCTGTTGCTGCCTGTTAATGCCTGTTGTAATCACACCCTTTATATGAGTGCTGTGGGGTTTGCTGCAGAATTCTGCTTCTGAAGAGCTTCTTGTCCTCTCAGGTGTCAGATCTGTGTGTTGGTGGTGCCTCTGTGGGTGTTTTCATAAGCTTGCTTTTAAAAAAAATAAAAAATACTGCAAAAATCAACTTTTTTTTGGACTGCATCAATACGCTGTCATTTCTGTAATGAGAAATTCTGTAAAATTCAGCTGCCCCTTCAGGAGTCATTGCCAGGTGAAAGGGCTGCTTGCAGTGTGGTTTAGGATTATATTTATCGTTCCTGAGTGCCAGAAGCCCAGCTGGAATCCCTGTCTCCAGCTTCCCAGTTGACTGCCCCCTCAAACCTGTGCTGAGGTTGGTGATATGAGTCACCTGGGATCAGCAGGTTCAGTGAACTTCCTGAAATTCAGAAAATGACTGCTGGATTCCTGGGTTATTGAACACGTCTTGGGCCAGCAAAGCTGGAGGGTGCTTGTGGGGAATGACAAATCTAAATAAAGTTTTAGGTTTGGGTTTTCTTTTTCCTCCCTCTGTGATATTTGGACATGTGCTTGTAACTGTTCTCAGATGGGTTGTGAGGATTAAATGATGTTTACCCTGTTCAAAGGTAATGGGAAATGCTGTGAAGTGTTTTAAGTGTGGAAAACCTGACAGAGTAAAAGAAAGGTTTGATTTATTTGAAAAAAACCCCTCTCAGTTAGAAACTTCTTGAGGTATTGAGGGGATCCTGTGAGTTCTTTGCCCTCTCGTGAAAATAAAGATTAGTGGTGTTTTTGAGACCTTCAGGCAGAAATTGCTGGTGTATCTTGTGACTTTTGGGGTCAGTGGCACTTCTGAGCACTGGAGTGGTATTTTTAGGAATTCTGCTGCTTTGGCAGATTTGCCATTTTGGGGTGTTTGGTGTTCAGAGCTCTGTCGTGGGGCAGTGGAAAAAGCAAACCCTTCCCATGGGACCAACGTGCAGAGTCACAGATCCTGACAACATAATGGGCATCTTGGATGAGCATTTCCAGCAGGAAGTGTACTTAAATTTTAGGAGACTCAAGACAGTCTTCTCCTATTTTCTGGATGATTATATAAAGTTTCCTTGAATGTGCACTTAGCAAGAATGGGTCAATCCTTGGAAAGCTGATCTTTTGGAGGGCTGCTGTAGGTATTTAATGCCACATAAGGAATTCTGAACAAAGTGTCTTCGAGACTTTCATTAATGTTTGTGTGGTTCTCTGGGATACTTGCTTATTCCAGAATGAGCTCTTAGCAGGGGGTGGGAAAAGAAAGGAAATGAATTCCACAGCATTGTTTTCTGTCTGTTTTTAGCCATATGAGAAAAAGGTGTCTCCTTCCTATCTCCAGGAGATTGAGAATGCCTACAAGAAAACCTTCCTTCCAGAGATCAGGTCAGCAAACCAAAATGTTTTGTCTCTTAAGTCTTTGTGTAAAAAAAAGGGTGCAAATCCTAAAACCTCTGCCAGTGTCAGCAAATCAGGTCATGTGTGAGGAATCCTCCTTGTGCTACAGGGCCCTAATTGTGGGGAGTTGAATTCATGGCATAATAATGTGTGTTTAGTTACCTCTGGCATCCAGGAATCCCAATGCCAGTGCTGGAAAATTCAAAATGGATTTAGGAGTGATGCATGTTTCGTATTTGTGTGATCTGAGGAAAGTGAGATGCAATACAAGCTTTTCTCAGGCTTTTTTTAGACAGTTTTGGAATTTTTTTCTCTCCAAAACTCTTTCCTGTTGTTGTAGAATCGCAGAATGGTTTGGGTTGGAAAGGACCCTAAAACTCACCTCGTTCCACCCCCTGCCATGGGCATCTTCCAGCCCCTCCCACCTGGCCTTGGACACTTCCAGGGATGGAGCACCCACAGCTTCTCTGGGCAACCTGTGCCAGGGCCGCCCCACCCTCACAGGGAAGGATTTCTTCCCAATATCCCATTTAACCTTGCCCTCTGGCAGTGGGAAGCCATTCCCCCTTGTCCTTTTCTGTGCTCTCCTGGCTTCCTCAAGCTGGGAAGCAAAAATGTGTTCCCTGTAAACTTGAGACAGTTTGCCAGCTATCCCAGTTCTTAGAAAAGAATTAAAATTGTCCTAGAAATCTAAAGGCAGCCTTGGTCCCTCATGAGCAAATAGAATTCTGGAAGGGAAACTCAGAGGTCACTGAGCCATCAGAACTGTCTGGAATATGGTGCGAGTTCTGGGACTGAGTTACACGGAAATCCAAGCAGATCCTCGGGTATTTTGTAGCCTGCCTGTCTCCCTGGGTAGATCAGTGTAATGGCTCTGTCAGCAATTGAACTGGATAAATTGAGATTGAGCTTGTCATCCGTGCAGGCAGGAGCTGTTGGTGTGCTGGGAATGATGGGGAAGCAGGATGGAGAGGGAGGGAGGCTGGGAAACCTTGGGACTGTCTTTTCCCCCAGGGCAAACTGCTGGAGTTTATTGGTGAGGAGAAAAATGCTGCTTGTTCTTTGGATCAGATCGAGCCTCAGATACATCTCCTGGTGTTTAGCGAGGCTCAGTCCTAAATCCTGCTGTGATTTCAACTCCTTGCCCTCTGTCTGTGCATGGTCAGTACACTGGTGAAGCAAACACCCTCTGCTTGGCATCCTGTCAGTGGATGGGCTCAGGGTGACCTGTCACATCGATCTTTGTCTCTGTCCCCTCGATGGGGAGAGTTGGCAATGTGTGAAACCAGCTTTTGTGCATCCCTGGACCTCACAGTGGCTCCTGTCTTGGATAAATGCAGAAGCCACAACTGCCTTTAACTGTTTGTTTGCTGGCAGAGGGATGCAGTGAACTGTGTTCACATCTGTTACTTGTTGGTCTGCCTAGAGACCTGTTTGATTCTTGAGAGTGCCCAAAATCTGGTCCAAACAGGCTAAAAAAGAGGAATTACAGACTGCTGAGCAAACTCCTGCTCGCTTTCCATGTTCGTGCTTATGTTTGCTTGTTCTGTTGAAATGCAGTTTATTACTGGGCAAAACTCCTGTTACCTTGTTCTCTTTAACTGGAGCAACCTGATGCTGCTTGAAGTGTTTTATAGTGGATAAGTGCTTTAAAATGGGTGTTGCCTTTCTAGTCTGACATGTTTATGAATGTCTTTAATGTTTTTATGGGCAGTGATTTGTGAGCTGGGTGCTGTGGCAGGTGCTGCCTGGTGATTTGGAACAGGCGGCATTTGGTTTTTGTTTGATTTTTTTTTTTTCCCTCTTTTCCTGGACCAGAGCCTTAAGATTGCTAATGTTCCCTTTCATATCCAGTACTGCTTCCACTGAGCAGCTGTTTTCTCTTAAGGAAAGCTCTGATAATCTGCAGAGTCACTGAGCAGCTGTTTTCTCTTAATGAAGCCCTGATAATCTGCAGAGTCAAATCAAGGGATGGGATCAAGTGGTTTGATCTGCTTTGTTAATGCAATTGCCAGTGTGAGGCTCTGCTCAAGTCTGACCTCTCCCTTGGGTCGATATTGAAGAGAAACTGAGGCTGCCCCATCCCTGGAAGTGTTCCAGGCCAGGTTGGACAGGGCCTGGAGCAACCTGGGATAGTGGAAGGTGTCCCTGCCCATGGCAGGGCGTTGGAACAAGATGGGCTTTAAGGTCCTTTCCACCCCAAACCATCTGGGATTGTATGAAATTTTCCTCTGTGCTCTTCAGCTTTGGTCTGTGTTGTTTGACTCCATGTGCACTTTGGGAATCTGTTTTATTTTCTCAGGTTTTTGTTAGTTGAAGGAAAGGTTTCCCATGGCCTTCCAGGTCTCCCAGCTGGAGTGGGTTTGGGAACAGCTATTCCTGAATATGGCTGAACTGGGGCAAGGAGCCACATTAATTAAATGAAAACTAATTCGTAGGTGTGATTTTTATTTTTTTTTTAACTGACATTACATAGATTCCACAGGCCATTCGCTCTTTAAAAACCAATTATTTTCACCAGGAAAGGAGCAGCTTACAGGTGTAACAGGATTTACTGTGAGCATTCTAAAAAAATGTAGTGATTCTGACTGAGTGTTTGTGCCTTTTAACGTGGTTTCTGTTCATTCTGGAGCAGGGGGAGGGTGGGTAGAGCAGTTGGATCAGGGGAATTCAGTGTCTTTGCTCTTCACAGTGAGGAGAGTGAAGTCCTGCAGTACACGGGAGCTGAGGCTGAGGATGTGGAGAAGGTGAGTTTGCTGCATCTATTGATTCTATATGTTCTATACAGGGTCTGCACATTTTTCCATCAGTGTCATTTGTCTTGCCCTCATCCCTTTTGCCAAGACCTGGCTGGCTGAGGCTTGGCAAAGCTCTGTGTCCTTTGGCTTTTCCCATTGTGCAGCTTCCTCTGCTCCAGGTTGGCACCCAGTGTGATAAAATAGCTCTTGTTTTCCAAAACCTAGTCATGGTTTGGAAATAGCAAAGAGCTGTTCCAAGCTTTGTAACCCTGGGTTATTCATCTGTATGACCTGGCAATTTTTTTTCTCCAGCTTGTTATGCAAAACATGTTAACTCTGGACCAATCCAAAAATTTGCCTCTTATGAGACAGGATTGACACAAGGTCACTGCTTCCTCCTACTCAACTATGTTACTTTTTTTGGAATAAATTTAATATTATTTGCCTTATTTGAGTGAACACTCCTGCTCATGGAGAGTTACTGGTGGGACAACAGAAGCCTTTTGCTTCTCCTTCATTAATTTTCTTCTGTAGCTGCTGTTTCCTTATGGAAAGACCAACATGTTTTTTGTGATTCTGGCCAGGTTTGTAGTGGGCCCATTTCACTTCTAGGATAGAGCTCTAATAATAACAATAATAATATTAACCTGGATAATAGTAATCCTACATGGAAGCTTGCCAAGGAGTCATCCCTGCCTGGGAGGAGAGTAGCCCGTGGACTGTCTCCAAGGGTTTTTTGGGTCTTCATCCTAACTAGGTGAAATTTCCACCCTCTTACACAGCCCAATCTTCTCCTCTTCTGTTGTGTATCACACAATCTTAGTGGAATTGCAGCATGTACTTCATTAATCTTATTAGCATATGCAGACGTGCATTTTAATATTATTGTTTAATATTTATATATTAATATATATGTATTTAATATTAATCACACAAAAGTTACTTTTTTTTGGCCAGGTTGTCCTTCACAGTTCTGGTCATACTTTGTGAAGCAGAAAATATTGATAAGGACTTTTCTGGTCCTAAAAATTGATCCTCCTTTATCCCCCCCTACACCTTAGCTGCATTGCTGTGGTTTTCTAGGCCTTTTGGTTCCCTTTATGGTTGTGTGCCACATTTTGGGTCCTGAGCTGTTGTGGATGGATTTCTGGATGCTCCTGCACTTGATAATAGAGGTTATTATATTAGTAAGCGGTAATTGTGAGGCAGTTTGGCTTTATGCCCACAAAAAGGGCTGGTGGCTTCAGTGTGACAGCAAATTAGTAGGAAAAATATACATAAAATAGAGTTGAAATGAACAAAAAGCACAAGGCTGTGGTGAGGATGAGCATATAGAGCAACTATGGTTATTTTTTCTGCATAACAACATAAAATCAAGGATAAGATTTGAGAAATGTGGTGCAAGAAAGTATCCAAGGACGTTTGGTAGAAGGCAAGTTGGGATGGGAGTTATTTGCTTGTTTTCTCCCCTTCCTTCTCTCTGAACATGTCTTGAAGTGATCAGAATAAAGCAGCTTGTTTCCTCCCTGGATTTTTTGTAGTAAACCCCATTGCTAGAGATTTGATTTTAATCCCTTAAATCAGGGGTTTAAGCCAGTCTAAAGCTCCTCTTGTTCAAGCAGGGAGTCTCCTGAGCTCGACAATCTTGTGTCATCTCTGTAAATAGGGTCATCAGATGCACTCATAGAGCTCTTAATTTGGTTGGACAAATCTGGACTGGAGGAAGGATTATCATTTGGAAGTTAAAATACAAGATCATAATCACTGAGGTTGAAAAAGACCCCTAAAATGATGAAGTCCATTGTTGTGTGTTGGTGATAGATATTGGTACTTGTTCTACTTCAAAGAATAAAGCTGGCTTTTTTCCCCTTTTCTGTTCAAATTCAGTTCACTTTTGGAATGACAGTAGAAATTGGGAAATAAGGGTTGGCAGGAGGGATTTGGCTTTGGCTTGTAAGGTGTGTGTTTACACAGGGGTATCCTCTTGATAGACAGCAATTGGCTCACTTCAGTCTACAGATTATTTGGGATTTGGGAGCTTAATTTTTTTATGGTCTTAGAGTTTAATAACTTTTGATTTGCTCACAGCAGACACACATGGCTTAGAAATTATTTTCTTTAAGTGTCTTTTTAAGAGGTCAGTCATGGTTTCATGTTGTAATTAACATTGGTTGTGGTGGCTAAGAGGGTAATGAGTGATGAAATGAGCTTCATCAGGGTGTTTCACACTGGTTTTACATGAGGATAAAACTGGGAATACAAAGTTAGCTGTATGTTTAAATATTTTTTGAAAGCCCTGGTTATTTGCTGCTAATTCCCAGGGGGTTCCAAGGCATTCCTTATAAATTGAGAAGCTGTTCTTCTATCCTCTTTGGGAAGCTGATACCATTGTTAATGGGCTGCTGAGAGAGAGATCTTCTGATATGATAATAACAATGAGAAATACTAATTTTTCCCCCTGCCACATATTCTGAGCCTGCCATCAGGGAGCAGTGAGTTTCCCAAGCTTTGCTATGGAGCAGAGAAGGAATTCCTTCTGTGTAGGCAGTGGGAAGTATGGTGGAAGTTCAGCTTTTAAATTAAATAATAAACCAAATAATGGCTATTCGAACTTGCTTACCTGAACCTCTCTTTATATTGGCAATGGATTGGCAACGTGTCATCAGGATTTTGGTCCTGACCTCAGTTTCATCCTTTCCTTGTGTAAAAGGCCCCTGAAAAGGGCTGCTTGGAGCTGTAACAATCCATTCCTTCCCAAGTTGCTTCAAGGTAGTGTCTGCACCTCATCATGCACCTGAAGTGTATCCTCCTGGCACCAGTTCAGGTTTCCTTCAGATCCAGTCAGCCATGTGTGATAAGCAATTACCCACTGGACCAGCAAAGATGCATTTTCTGATGGAGCCAGGCTGGAGATGAAGCTCAAATCTGGGATTGATAAGTTTGGGGATGCTGAAGGAATGATTTGCTGAGCTGGCATTCCTTGTTTGAAGGGTTCTGGGTGCTGAGCTGTGGGTGTTACCTTTCCTTTCTGCTCAGGGATCATCCATGCTTGGGTAGGTCCTGATGGCCGGTGAAATCCTGAGCCTTTGGACTCATCAATCAAACAGACTCTGAGTCTGTTTGAGTTTTCCAGCCTGAAACATGCCTTTGTTCCTGTGATATGAACCACACAGCACCCACAGGCAAATGCCACCTGTGTCAGTGAATGAGCCACTGAGCCTTTTTGGAAATAAAACCAACAACCAAACGGGCATTCTATGGAACATGATGGGGTTTGGGATTTTTTTTTTTTTTTTTTGGTAAAAAAAGTGGGGTTAAATTTAGATTTATTTCCATTTTCTCCTCATTCTCCCTCGGAGGTGGGGTTGTACCTTCTTTTCTGTTCAGCCCCAACAGCAGGTTGAGGAAGAATGTCTTGGAGCAGGTAAGAGTTTGGAAATAAGGCATCTCTCAGCCAGTTTATTCCCTGCCATCCAAGGCTGAAAGCAGCAGGATCTCCAGAGCTGTGCCTGCCCAGTAGGGCCACGATCTCCTGAAATGGAACTGGGAGATGATAATGTTACCTCTAAACCTTGGCCTTGTTAATACAGCTCTAGCAGTGAAGTCTTTTTCATTTGTTTAATGATCCATTTTGATGATTTAATTGATTTTTGGATGTTCTGATAAAACCAACTCTTAGAGTGTGACCTTTCTCTTCTGCTTCCAGGTCATTGAAGACATCGAGTACCTGAAGTTTGACAAGGGGCCATGGCTGGAGCAGGATGATGTTTCTTACCATCATTTGAGGCTTTAGTAAGTAGGATGTCACGCAGTCACTGAGCATTTTTTAACATCAGATCTTGGGGAAAACAGTCAAAACCTTGAGTTTTTAAAGGAGGGTTTGTATTTTGCAGTGCTGGGGCTTAGCACTGTGGCATGCTGCTGATTGATTAGACAGGAGACTCCAGGCAAGTTTTTGGGGTTTGTTAAAGATCCTTGGCTGCCTGGCTGGATGTGAAGAGATCAAACTTCATAGTGAATGTGTAGGTAGCAAGTGCAGTATAGTTATATTTTTAAAAGAAATTGTAATAGTTATATTAATGTCATTAATATCTGCTTATGTCACAGATGAATAGAAACACAGGGATTTTTTTTAATTGAACATCTGCCTCTGAATTTCTGTCTTTATTGTGATGGGTATTGGAGCAGTAAGTTAAATTCTCTTTCAGGCTGCTGATATTCTTTGCATATTACTTTAGTGATACTTCAAATGCCTCCTAAAATCAGAGATAATGTTCCTTTTCTATGGTTTTTCTGTCAAGGGGTGAAGTATCTAAGAAAAGGTTTCTTTGTGTAGTAATTGGAGGGTTACATCTGATAACTTAGACACTGCANATCAAGGGGTGAAGAGAGACTGCAGAAGAGCAGCGTTGGGTGGTATGGAGAGGAATAAGTCATTATTTGGGTGCATTTTAAGTATCCAAGAAAAGGTTTCTTTGTGTAATAATTGGAGGGTAACATCTGATAACTTAGACACTGCAACATTATTACAATCAGATTTCCCTTGAAACAGAAAATAAGTTGCTTGTTTTCCTGTGCAGGTATTAAGAAAGGATTATTAATTGCAGTGTGTAGGAGGGAGTTAAAGCAAAGCATTCAGTTAGAGCAGGGT
>WEIV01023724.1:3220-62235 GCA_013390005.1 Calyptomena viridis
CATCCTGAAAAAGAAACAGCCAGGAGAATTAGAGATGCCTGTGGGCAGGTCAACTATTTCTCTTCTAGCGCTTCACCTGCACAAGAACTGAAAGGCTCACTGAACACACATAATTGTGATGCTTTCCTTGGTTTGGTTCCATTTGTACCGAGATTCTTCTACCATCATATCCTCTTATAATTTGAATGAACTTCCTGGTGCTATCTGATTATATTTTGGTAAGCTGAAAATACCCAGTAGCAACCAAAGTGACTTCCTGGTTAGCATTCTTGGGCAGTGTTAGTTGGGATGTTTGTAGGTGGATGTTGAAGAAGCATTACTGAAAAATTGTATTGAAGTTGTGTTCTGTTCTTTAATTTGATTCTAAAAAAATTTGTCATAAATGCTTTAGATGCCTAGTTATTGTGTCTTATTTCTTCAAAATTTCACTGCTTTTTGCAATAGGCATTTTTTTAAATGGAATTTGAAATTGCATTTTGTATTTGAGATTGCTTACTTTCTTTCCAAAGATCTGCCATCGTTTGGTCGAGTCCGAGAATCCTTACCTATTAGGTATCACCTGCAAAATAAGACCAACTTAGTCCAGGATGTGGAGGTGTCTGTGGAACCCAGTGATGCCTTCATGTTCTCTGGCCTTAAACAGGTACAAAACTGTCACATCTACTGATCCTTCTGGCTTACCTGGTAGCGAAGACCATATTGAATAGAGAGGACAAACCCATTGTTTTTTTAGATGTTTTAAGTGTGGTAAATTCTGCCTGGAACAATATGTGGATGCAGACTCCATTTAAAAAACTCTACATGAAAGCTTGACTAGGAGCTGTTTGTCATGTTGTTTATTGGCGAGGTAGTGTTTCAGTGTAGAAGCAATAGTTTAACTTGGAAAGAATGTAACTAATTTCCTATTCTAACTTCAGAAAGTAACCAGTGTATTAAGCCGAACCAGAGGACTGATTTTTGGACACATAACCTATGTTTATGGCTTTCTTTTATTTTTTTAAGATCCGATTAAGAATCCTTCCTGGCACACAGCAGGAAATGTTATATAACTTCTATCCTCTGATGGCTGGATATCAGCAGTTACCTTCTCTTCATGTTAACTTGATGCGATTCCCCACCTTCACCAATCAGTTGCTCAGACGGTTCATACCAACACACATTTTTGTAAAGGTAAGGCTGCAAGAAGTGACTTGTGTTTTAAGGCTCCCCTTTGGGCCTGCTCAGTTTTTGGGGATAATCACTCCCACTGTGTTCAAGCTGAGTGTTTCTAAGGAGACTAAAATGGCCAGCTTGTAGCAGAGTTACTTGCTTTGAAAAATCTTGTGTTGTGCCATGGTGTTGTCAACTAAAATCTTTAGGAAATCTGTTTCAGTGCAATATGTATTTGGTTACCACTGGGTAACCAAACGAGCTGAATGTGCTTGTCTTGTCCCCAGTGTTCTGTTCCATGTCTTACTCTGTTAAATGAGTTTTAAAGTTGCCTCTATGTTGAGCATAATGGAATGAGCTAAATATAATGTAATACTTTCAATACCATATGACTAAGTTCAGAGACACTGTAGCATCCCACACATCCCTAAATAACTTCTAAAAACACATTGTCAGTGAATCATTTAGTCAAGATTTTTTTCATAAGTGGTACTACTCTGAAGACAGGTCAGTCATAACATGAAAAACAGATCGTGGTAGTCTTTTGACTTTGTAAGAATAATTTAAATCCAGTTGACCAAAACAATTCTTGCTCATTTCACTACTGCTGTCTCCAGAATATTTTGTTTGCTTTTTATTCAGACTCTTAACAGCAAGGAGCCTGAAGAGTTTGTGTGATTTGAGATGGACTTGTTCAACATCTGTAATCATGTTTCTGGAAAATGGGCCTGGAATTCTTTCAATTTTGATTTAACCAAAACAGATACTTGCATATGCTGTCAGTCAGTGGTTTTTCCAGATAGGGGGACACCTTGACAACCAAAGTGAACAGAAAAGGCATTTTTCCTCAAAAGTGTGATGTTCACAACACTTCTGTGGACTCTCTCAGGCTTCAGAATTCTTTTGGTTTTGCTTTGGAGTTGTCAGGACCTCAGAAAACCCCATTGTAAAGATGCCTTTTCTTTAAAACTTCTTCCTTGCTCTCTCCCATCTCTAGTGATGTTGCTTAAAATTCCTCCCAGAAGTTGTCAGTCTCATTCCTGTCTTTGCACATTGATGACTTTCAGCTTTCTATACTGCAGTAAAGCTGAGATCTCTGATCAGCCAGGCCTTTTGCTAAGCTGTCCAGATGTGTATGGAGAAGGTATATAATAGGGCAGTTAAGGAGCTGAGACTTCTACTGTGTCCTCATTGGGCCAAACTGAAATTTCGGTTGGATGTCCTCTGTGTGTGTGCTACTATTGGAAAACCTTGGAAATAGGGATAAGCTTAATGCTTACCAATGCATCATGTGTACCAGAGCTACACTGATAACACAGTGTATTGCAAAGTTGGTTTCATAGTAGCCTTAGTCTCTTATGTTTGCCTTTTTATTTTTTTTTTTTGGGGGGGGGAGGGGGGTGTTTGGATGGTTTGGGTTTTCTTAATTCTTTCTCTTTATTTTCTTAAAGCCTCAGGGTCGTCAAGCAGATGATAACTCAATTGCAGCTGCGTAACTTTGACACCTGTACCTCTGCACTTAAAGAAAATAGGACATTGCACAAATTATGCAAAGCTCACTTTGGAAACATGGCTTTGATCGAACCATAAGAATTTAATTTTATTTTAAAATTGCAACTCTTAGCAGAACTAATGTTTAAAAAAATGCTAGTATTTCACAGACTTGCTTTAAGGAATAAACATATGGGGAAATGTTGGTGCTTTATTTAACAGGAACATTCTTTTGAAGTTAATTTTGAATGTCAAGCTCTTACAAGTATTATTTTGAGGCATATTAAATGCCTGGAGTATTTAAGTGAAGAAATGGTAATTCATTTGACCAAAAATGAAAAGCGTTTTCACAGTTAACTGTACGTTTAACTGCAAAGTTTGTACTTACCATTGGAGATACACAAAAATGATTATTCTTTACAGGAGTTTGTCCTGTGCCACTCGCCTTGAGGGCAGAACAGGTTGTCCAGCAGCACAGTAAACTACAAATGGTTACATTGTGCTGTTGGAATTGAGCAGTTTCTAGTCCTTTAAAACTGTAACTCTAAAAAGGCATTATTTCTCCTGGGTAAGCCATACATCTGAATTGGAATTCAGCATCTAGTTTAATGAACAGAGAGATTAATTCTTACCAGTTGGACTATCCAGCTTGAAGCTGATATGGTTTGGGATTATTTTTACACACACGGCTTCCAGATGAAAGACATGTCTTGGTAGTCTTCTGTCATGTGAATTAAAAACATAGACATTTTACTGTTGTACAGCTCCGGATAAACTGGTGTTTAAAATACAGTAAATTCTGTATATATAAAAAATAGCATTGTGAAAACTTGGGTTGTTTAACTTTCTAAATATAATTACATTTTGATTGCTTGGGAAATACTTTATTTATTGTCAAAGTGAAGTTCTAATAAACAGCTTGTGACAGAGTACTTCTGAGACTGTGTCCTTAATTTCATTGTTTTTATAGTTGTTTCATAACTCTGGTCTCTCTTGTGGGCTGATGCATTCATCTATGGCACTAAAGTACAAAATAATAGCTGTGATACTTGGAGGAAAGTATGAGTGAAGTCCTGAAAAAATGTATAAGCATATGCAGTTTCTTCATGGAGTGCAGGTGTAGTTATGTTAGATTTTTTTCAGTGTACAGAGGAGGATAAGAAGATGACTGACAAACTGTGCTGGGAAGAACAAATGAAACCTTCCTCATTCTTTGCTTAAATATACTGAACTAAATGGCAGTCACAGAACAGGTATATCTTTTTTTTTTTTTTTTTAGAGTGTAAAATGTATTTCATTTTCAGATACTTTTTTTTCTTTTAAGTAGCCACTCAGGTTAGAGCAACTCCGGCATCTCTGTTACTGCTTCTTTAAAAGACATGTTGATGCATGTAGTTCAAGTGTTCAGTGGAGAACTGGGGTGCCTTCCCCCACCCCCAAAACAGTCTAACAATGAAACAGATTTGTATTCCTTTGAGAGGTGAGGGCATAAAACACTTTCAGAGTTGCAGTAAAGTCTTAAGTGAATTGTGTAAATAGGTTCTTACTTAAAATGGTGAGTAGTAAAGGTAGGAAGTATATGAAAATGATGCAGAAATGCAAACATCTCACACCGTGGAAAAAAAATTACTACCTATTGATAATTGCAATTTCTATTCTTTTTTTCATTCACAAAGGGAATGTCTTGTTTTTGGTGATCTCACTATAGCTGTAAACACTACAAAGCCAAGACTTTTGTCTTAGTTGTCTCTAAAGTGCTAGGCACACCTTTTGTGCTATGTAAATAACTGATGTGAATGAAAACATGCAGCAAACAGGAACCACCTTGTTAAAAATGCTAGAGAAGTGATTAATGATGACTATCTTTGTGACTCATAACTAATGCTGAGGGGAATGTTTGTGATTCATAACCCAAATCCCTCTGGAAGTCTTAAGGAGATAAAAAGGGCACATATATTTCAGTGTAAGTGCAATATTTTTCATTGTTTACTGTATTTTGAATGGTGCTCATCAAATTTCAATGCATACTACTTAAATGTAGTCTATTTTAATTGGAACTAATTAAGTATCAAACAAAAGAGAAGCTGGTTATAGACTAGTTTAAAAGCGGCTTTAAGGGAAAAAAGATTGAGATCCAACATGTCCAAACTGCTACTGAGCAGGAACCTTAGCTTTAGCACTATCATTTCCTTTTATGCTCCTCGGTGCATGAGAGGGGAAGAACATTTCCCTTCATCTCTGATCTGGTCCACAGTGTACTCTATTCCTTCTTTGTTACTTCCAAGCACTAAACTCTATAAGAAGTTAAGGAAAAGTGAAGAACTAAAAGGAAGATTTTCATTTCAGATTCATTTTTAGGGTCTTGCCCTAAAGTCAATTCTCAGATTGATTTACACAGGGGCTTTGGAGGTTCTACCCACTTCCTTTTAGCATGTCCTAATAAACAAGTTTTCTCTTTGTTTTCTTTACCTTCACTTGGGAGATTGGTAGTTCCTGGGTAAGAATACTTCTGTTGGGACCCTCCAGGTTTGAGGTTACTGTATGTAGACTAGAGAGAAGAAAAAAAGAAACATCTCAAAAGCACCTCATTTCTTAAAACTCTTCTGCTGCTTCGTTTTCTAAAAACACCCAGCTCTTGCCCCTTCTTGTTGTTTCAGTGAAGTTAGGCTAAAGGATAGCAAACTACCTTCCCAGTTGGGAAGTAGGGCTGAGTAGCAATCTCTGCTTTATTCCAAGGATTAGACATGTTACTTGGTTAATTGAAGTGGAGGATGAAGAACTGTGTAGGAGTTGTGGCTAAGTGTGTTCAGCTTTGTAAATTCAGGATGACTATGCAGAGTGCTTTGCATCTCTCAGCTTTCAGTGTATGAGGTGTGCCCTGACACACACTTGGCTCAAAGGGCCACTGGGGCAGCTCCTACTTGCCTTGTAGGTTTGTCCCCTTGCCCTGGTACACTGGATTGTAAAATAGTTCATAATGCTTTTTACCACACCTGGAACATGGTTGTTGAGTAGCTGTTGTGTTGTCAATCAAAAATAGTGTATATCCCAATTAATTACAGTGCTTAGAGGAGGTTCAGAAAATGTTTATACAATGTATAGAATAATTTTGGAGAACAGGTTCTTTAGAGCTCTGCAGGGATGGTTCTGGGTACTGTAGTCTGGTAAAACTAGGTAAGAGGAAACTGTTTCATCTGCTTTGAGGTTTCTGCTACAGTAAACCCTAGGGATGAATAAACCTAGTGGAAGTGTAAATGGCACCTAGCACCTGTTAAATCCTGCTAAATTTAAGGGCTAACATGCTGGGCTACACCTGTGTGCTTTGTTAAAAAAACCACAAAGGTGACTTCAGATAACTTGAGATCAGTCTGTATTTATATTATGTGAACTGGTCAAACTTTATCCTGGCTGTTCTGCTCTGCTTTTGGATATCATCAATCCCTCTCTACTGCCAAGGATGCCATCTGTGCAAAGTGTCACTGACTGCCCTTCCCCCTGCTGTGGAGTGGGCTAGACAGGAGTGAGCTCTCCGCTTTTCCAGAAGATTGCTTGAAGGTTCTTTTCAAATGGTCTGAAGTTGCATCAGGGGAGGTTTAGATTGGATATTAGAAAGGTTCTTCACCCAGACAGAGGTTGGGTCTGGAACAGTCTCCCCAGGGAAGTGGTCACAGCATCAGGAATCACAGCCTGACAGGGTTCAAGAAGCATTTGGCCAATACTCCCAGGCAGGCGGCATGACTCTTGGGGATGGTCCTGTGCAGTCTACGAGTTGGATTCAATGATCCTTGTGGGTTCCTTTAAACTTGGCATATTCTGTTGTTATATGATTCGCACTCAGGCAGTGACCTTCCTGCTTGCTCACTTGCCTGTGCAAGTAGGTACTGGCTGTCAGAAGTCACTGTGACCTTCTGTTTGGTCTCCTTACATTATTGTGTTTCTTTATACAGTTTTTTTCTCCAAAAGTTCTGCAACTTTCCTCTAGAATGAACTCTAACTTCTGCAGTTAGTCAGGGAACTAACCAGGCTACTGCCTTTCCCGGACCCAAGAACTGAAATGTCCTTGGCACCTTGGATGCTAGACATGCCTTAGATTTCTGTTTGTTCAGGACAAAGCACTCCTGGGGAAAATTCTTACTTTATTTCTACAGCAGATTGTGTTGGGACCTCCTGTGAGACTGTGCCCATGGATTTCTGTGATTAAAGCCTGCTCTGAGATAATTATCTCAGCCTTGGACTAGGAGAGAATACTGCTTGGTATTGCCCTGTGTGGGAGCGTGCTTGTGCGCCCTCTTGCTGTGGAAATACCTAAGTATGGTGCAGGACTCGAAGTTTCCGATCTTAAGACAGTTCTGAGACTTGTCTTCATTTGTCCTGCAGAAACTGGTGGGCACTGTGGCTGGGCAGAGCAGTGGGACCAGGCATGGGGACGGCAGCCTTTGCAAACCCTACAGAAACAGTTTTATTTTGAGGGGAGGTGCAAATACTAATAGGAATGAACAAGATTTTAGGAAAGTAAAACTGTGTTCTCAATGTTGTAATTTTTCTGCCAAAGAGAAGGTAAACCTAGGCATTTATGTATTTACATAGAATTTTAAAAAAGCCCGAAGATTTATTCAAGACAGTATAAATTCCCTCACCTGAAAAGAATATGAATATTTTATTCTAGTTTTTTTCAAGAAAATTATGTCAAATTCCTTGCCAGATTGCTAGATAATTTGCTGGGTAACGTGATACTGTGCAAAGGCCATGCTTATAGGATGTGTTGTATTAACGCAAAGCTATGTTAACTATGCATAGTGCTTACCATCGTCTGAACTTGCTAGTGGGATGGGAAGATCTGAGAGTCAGAAATTTATCCCTGGAAAGTAAATTAAAACATGTAGCTGACATTTTTTTTGCCTGCATTTAGGAGTTGCTGAGAAGTATCTGATTCCATTTGGACATTCAAAACTGACCTTAAGGCCGAAGTTTCAATTAATCTTTCTAAAAGTCTAACTGTTCATACTCCAAAAGTATTTTTACTTTAGAGCATGCATGTACTTTCTCCAGGTAAACCATTTTGCATACAAAAATTTAGCTTTTCTGTCTTATCTGCACTCTTTAGCAATTACTGTGGGATTTTTAATGTTTTAAAGTAGGTAATGGAAAAGCTTGAACTTGTAAAAATACTTGGGGTTTTGTACTTTTTTTTTTTGCCAACCAGTATTTAAAATATTCATTTCCCAAACTATTTGAATAAGTAATTATATGAAATGTACTGAATCCCGGTGGTTCTCTTTATGTAGCTTTTATATATGCATACATGTATATGTACACACACCTATGTACAGCAGTGAAATAAATAAATTGCAGTAAAACAACAATGAATACCCAAATGAGTATAAACTCCCTTATATTTCAGTTCCCTGTTCCACATGAAGATATTCCATTAGCCTGCAGCATGGGATGAACTTAACCTGATCTATCTTCACCATTTGATTTCATGATGCCATCATAGAAATCACCTGCTTTTACAAGCAGTAGAGGTAGGGCTGGCTGCCTTGCACCCTCAGCCAGGGACATTCCAAGTGCCTGCTTCAGCCCTACAGTGTAAGCAAAGCCATGGAGCTGCTTCACGGCAGCCAGTACCCCATCTTTTCAGTCACCAGCTGTAAGCCTGGCATAAGCACATATGTACACATACACATGTGTATACACATATACATGTATACACATACATCCTCTGTTTCATAACTGACATCAAGGAATCCTACCTCAACATCTTCTGAAAGCTTGGTACTTGGACACATGTGGTCAATAATGGATGGAAATAGTCCACAAGTGACAAAGCAAACAGCTTTAATAAATATCAAGACATATCTGACAATCACAAATAAAGGAAATTAGAAATGCACTTGAAGAGATCAGAATGCTCACTAGTTGGTTTTCCATACAATGGTTTCTCTGTAGGCCAAAAATAGGAAGCTAAAAAGCAAAATAAAGATATTTTAGTCCAGTTTTGAACCACCACTCTCTTTGTAACAAGGAAAATGCTAATTTTTCTCTATCTGCTATAAAATTGCTCGTTTGTAAGATCCTTACCTGGCTAGGAGGTTGCAGAGAGGTCAGACAGATGTTAACCTCTCTCTCTCAGGGTAACCGCTCCTCCACTGAAGACTTTCATGTAGGTAATGTAGCAATCGCTTGTATTAATTTATGACCTTGAAGATACTCATCACTTGGAATGGATTGGACTTGAGAAGCTTTTAGTTCAAATACTCTTATAGCCCAGGAATTATAGCCCAGGAACAAAAGGGATGCTGATAAGAGTGATTAATGAATTCAGTGGAGCACTTTTAAGGTAGTGAGGAATGCTCTTATCCCCCTCAGCCAGGTACTTCTGAGTACCCCAGCTAATTTTAACAGAAATGATTCCTGGGTTACTTACACATCCCTAAGAGGCTGTGCTCTTTGCAGTCAGCAAACATCATGTGAACAACATCAGATTGTTTGCTCCACTGACTGGAAAGGATCTGTGCCCATTTGCACCTGGGAGAATCTAACTTGACGTTCTTTGTGCCAGGGTTACCTCATGGGATGAAATGTGCACTGCTGAGCAGAGCATATGGGATTTACCTGGGATTTCATTGCTAGGGGAAAATCAGCATTAGTTACAAGCGTGATCAGTTATGATCAGTTATCCATGATGAGAAGAGGGTGAGATGTACACCTATGATTAAGCTTCATGTTTGTTACTGTAATGCAAATAATTGTAGTAAACTTTGGTTTGTGATTGCTGTCCTATTTCTAGCTAAATTATTTTATGTTTTATTAATTTATCCACATGAAGAGATCTACAAACACTGGCTGCTTGGCTTTACTGCAAGCAACCTGCCTTCTTAGGTTATAAAACTTAGGTTATAAAACTGATGTCTGTATCCTGCAAACCAGGATTGGGATCTCCTGGAGTTTTCCCTTCTCTATACCCACAGGCTGGAAGAAAGATTGTATTCCTATGTGCTTATGAGCAAGCTGCCAGCTGCTCTCCAAACACATGTTCTCAGGGTAGCCAACAGCCCACACTGCAGGTTATTAAGTATGGTGATTTAAAAAAGGTTGGGCTTTTCCAGTTGGACTCCTCTGAACCTCAGAAAAACAACTTTCTGGGAAGCTCTTGCTTCTCTTTGGATTGATGACAATTGGTCAGATTTTCCTTCTCTTGTTTGTAGACTATCTTTCTCCCAATAGCATCAATGCACTCAGTCTGTGCTCTGGGTTGGTGTTGGAAGTCAAGCCAACCTGCAGCTGGCAGAGCTAAGGGGCCCTCCCCACACTGCAGTTGGTCTGGTGTTGTACTGACCCTCATCTGTTCTGCTGATAATTTGCAAAATAATGAAATTACATTTTAGTGACCATATGGTATTTCAAAATCAGCTGTGTGTTTTCCTTGCACTTGTCTTGGAAAGGCAACTAGCACCAAGAACAGTATCTGGTCATGTGGTGAACAGCAGACAGGTCCTGCATGGTGAGCTGTTCTCTGTGCTTGCTGTGTCCTGGAGACAGTTTACATTGTTGTTGGAAGGAGGGGGAACATTGCATTGTTATAAAGTCTCCTAAGGGTATATGCATACCAGTGATTGAATTTGAATACTACTTCCAGAAAGAAAAGCCCCCAAGACTTACATAAATCTTGACCTGGGATTTTTCTGCTTCTTTGTCATCATGTTTTGTTGCCATTGTGTTCTGAATGAGGAAGGTGTAGGGGCTCCTTTAGGTAGCACACGACAGCAGCCAGAGACAGGCTGCCCTGAGTCCTTGCACAACTTCCCTGTTCCCTGTGGCAAGCGCTGTCCACTGGGGCTTTCCCAGACCCCTTGCAGGGATGAATCCCGCATTCTCCTCAGGCTAAGCCATGATAGGGTCTGAATGCAACCGCTACAGCCTGGAGTGCTGCTGAGGGGGGCTGACTGGCGAAGGGGTGAACCAGGTGCTGCTAAGGACCAGTCCTGCAGGACTTAACCTACGTATCTCTCTTACCATCAGGGTTGCCTGTGAGCAAGGTGCTCTGTCCCGCCCGCCCTCGGCAATGCCTCACGCACATCAGGACACACAGCTGCCAAGACACACAGCCGTGGCCACAGTACAACCCAGAGCTGGACACAAGGTGGAGAATGCCCACGGTATGAAGTACTGCTGCTTCTTGACCGGCAGGCATGTTGCCAACAGAATCTGGAGGGGATCTGCTGTGCTCTCAGGCAGAAATGTACACATTTGCACACGGATCAAGTGCAAAGAGTTTCACCTCAGCACAAAGAAGGACATTTTTGTAAAGTAAGAGCAGTAAAATGTTCATGAATCTTAAATGGTGATTAAAGGACCAGATCTGCTCAAAGATTAATGCAGCACTATGGGAAAAACTGAATGCTAGGGGCTGTAATGGTTAAACAGTGTGAAATAAAAACCTGACAGGCCTTGGAAAGTGGACTGGGCAAGGAACCCTGAGGACCAGGAGGATGAGGACCCTCACCTGTGAAGTACTGCTGCCTGATTTGGAGCCTGAATGAGTCTTGCTTGGGGTTTGACCCCCAAGAAGGAGGGTGATCCAGCCATCCCTTCTTTACCCTGGCTTTTGTGCCACCTCCATCTTCCTCTTCTTATTTTCTAGTCCTGGAGAAGAGGAAGTTATTGAATGGAGACCAAACTCCAAGGACTACCTAAAGCAGCCAGGGTCTGCCAGATCATTGTCAAACAAACTTCTTCCATCCTTGTTTTTCAGTGACCACTGGCTGCCCCCATTTGTGCTGTGCTGTCAGCTGTACTCTTCTGTGCTTTCAAGTTTCCCCCAAGGCTGCCCACAGCTAAAGATGTGGGGCAAGACACAGGACTCACTGCAAGAGCCCTGCAGATGCCCACAGACTCCATGCACATTGCTCTACATGTCAAAAAGACTCCGAATTTGAAATCAAAAGCTGGTGAGCCTCTGATTAGCAGCAAACCCAACTAGTCCTGCACCCCTCCATACAGCAGCATCCAGTGGCACCTGCTGAAGCCGCATTGCCACAGCCACAAACCAGTCAGAGCAGCATTACTTCCAGCTGTGTTCTTCACAGGGCTCTTTCCAGTCACACTGCCTTGAGTGTTTTGTATGATGAGGCAGTGTGAACTCAAAAGGAAGCAAGAAAACATTGAGGTTTCCTCCCTCCTTCCCCTCTTCCAGTGCCTGGATTAGTGTGAACCTCCTGGAAACTCTCCAGCCTTTGAAAGCAGAAGAAGTCTGGCCTCCGAAAGGGGCCACAGGGTCAAGTATGGGCTGACCATAGTTGATTGCTGTAGAATTTCTAAATGTGCCCTTTCAGTGTGGAAACAGGAGTACAAAAGCTAGCTGTTGGGTTCTGTAACTTGCAACATTTGCTATGGAAAAGAGAAGGAAAAGCCTAAGTAGTTTTTTCTAAATCTACTGCATACACTGGCAAAGCTCTTCTCATAAAATCCATGGTAAAAATTATTCATTCCCACTTCCTCCTTGCAAAGAAATGATCTGATTCTTGGATATTAACATGTAACTCTCTTCTGCACAATAGTGATGTGTCCACTTATTATAAACAAATAGACAATTTCATTTGCATTAAAATCAAGACAAAATTTGTTTATAAGAGGGGTTTTTACTACCTGAGCAGGAAATGATGTTTCCTCCTGGGAAACACTCCAATGGAGTGGGCTCAGATTTAGCTGCTAAAATGTGCACTGCCCAAGAAGTAACCCAGAAGAACTTAGACTATTTTCTGATATGTCTTACAGCCCACTACTGAGCTCTTGAGCTTTTGGTGGACGTTCTTTTGAAGCTCCCTTTCTTAACCTGGTAGGACTCGGATCTCCTCCCGAAGCCACAAAGTGATCACAGCAGCACTGCTGCCGTGACTGAGGCCAGCCCCTGTTCACTTCTTTCACAGTGGAGTTCTGCTACATTCTGGGCACGGCAGGGAAACATAGAGTGGTATTCCGTACAGATCCCTGTGGAAAGCGTGAAAATGAAGGAGGGAGAGGAGAGGGGAGGGGAGGAGAGGAGAGCACAGCAGAGCAGAGCAGAGCGTTGCTTGCTGGGCAGGAAAGGAGAAAGAAGAGTGTAGTGGAGAGAGAATCACTGCCCACCATGCCTGAGATGTTTAAAACAGTAAGCCGATAATGGCTAACAGAAGAACAAAAGCTAAACTTTCTGGTTTAGCTTGGTGTTGGGTTCACGGATAATCTTCAAAGAGGAGCTACAAAATTTAAAAGGAATTAAGCTTTAGGAAATGTTAGATCTGGCACATCTGGTTTACAAAGGGGTTTGTTGGTTTTCTTTTTTTTTTTTCTGGATGCTGCTGTGTTTTCATTTTTTTGTCAGAGCACCAAAGGCGATTCTCTCTGTCAAAAGTAGACTCTTGACCTTCTAGTCAGGATGACAAGAGAGTTATTCCAGGGTGTGTCCACACCTGTAAGGCAATATTAGGCATGAAATAGAGCTGTCTGTCTTCTTTAGCTAAGATGGTTTCACAAATAGTTCATAAATGCCTGTCTTCACCGAGCAGAGAATTGCCTGTATTACCTCGGTGCATTCAGTATTGAGATTTATGACAACTGGGGTCACTGGTTAAACTGTCTAAACCTGACAAGCCAAGGCAAAGGGAAGAGGCAGGAGAACAGCAGGATGGCTGCTTAAAATTACCTGTGAGAGAGATCAGTCCTGGGAATAGGCAGGGCTAGTGAGGAAACCGGCAGGTCTTCACTGTGACTCATCCAGATCCCGCTGTCTGGGACATTGCCTCACAGATGTGGCTGTACTTGAGGACCAACACTTGTGACATCGGGCAGGTTTATCTCAGCTCCTGTAAAATAAAAACAGAACTTGCAACTGTAATTACAGCTATTATAAAAAGTCTAATGCAAGGGAGCAGTGTTCAGGAGATGGGAGCCAAGTTGGCATTTAGGCAAAAGGCTTAGCTGCAATGAAAGGCTATTAAACCAGGAATAAATTCTCTTACATCCACCCTACCACTCCTTTCACCAACTCCTTGTTGCCAAAGGCAACCTGAAAGTGAGCATCTAGCCCATTGGCCTTCATATTTGTCTCTGCTCTGACTGAAATGAAAATGATGGAGGAGCAAAGAAAGTTAGCCGAAGGCTGGCAGACACTGTAATTTGAATATGCAACAGTTCTTGGCACTCATCCAACAGGTACAAAACAGTGCTGGAACAGCTGAAGTCAGTCCTGCTGGAGAAGATGGCTGTTACTTCCCTCCCTGTGCACATGAGCATTCACTGGGCTATTTCACCGCCCCTCACCAGACAAAAGAGCAAAAGGGAATGTTTCACACCATAGTGTGACAAGTCTCTTTCTAAAAGTAATAGTTGTTTATTGTAGGCAGCTGTAAAACGTCTGTTACTCTGTTACTTTCATATTTGTAAACCAAACATGGCTTAGACTGAACTAGCTCATCAAGGGCAAGCAACTTAAGGCCTGAAGTGAAATGAAAAGAGAGGTTATTGAGTAGAGCAAACTTGATAAGAAATTTCTGTAAAAAAGAAAAAGAGAGAAAATTCTATTATGGTAATTTCTTTCTCAGGGATATTTTTTCTTTTCCAGAGGCATCTGTATCAAGAAAAGAAACACCAGAAATTGGTATCCTGATCAAGAAAAGGTGGAGATGTGTTAAAAGCACACTGATAGGATGTCAGTGGCTGGTAAAGGAGCAGTGGCTCACAAACAGGAGTAGTGAATTAAAACTCAAGGTGAGCATGTTATCCAACATCCTTTGCTACATCCAGCCTTTCCATACACGCAAAGACTGTGGTAGTGGTAAGTTCCCCTTTCCACAGGCATTTTCCCATGCTTGAATGCAGAAATCCTTTTCCTGCAAAGCTCTGGGTGTTGGAAAGACATCCCCTTGCTTTAAGCGACCCCAGAGAAAGGCTGTAAGCCTGGCTCACATTTTCTCAACTGAGTCACGGTTGGTGGAACAGTGCTTAGAAAGTGGAAAGATGTCACCAGCAGATAACAGAGAGCGAGCCTGCCATTCAGCCTCTGCTTTCCGGCTGGAAGAGCAAGAATGTAGTGGCACAGGTGGCATCTCCTTGTATCTTGATATACTGTATCCCTCTGCTGCATGTCTGAAGAGGTGTCTGTCTGCCCACCTGAAAGGCAAGGTACAATCTTAAAGAGCTTTTACCCAAAACCAGCAGCACCAGTCACTTTCCCTCTCCCCAGTCATAAAGGACGAGCTGTCATCCAAAAATTGGCAAGCCAAATGACCAGGGAGCTTCCCCATTCTGCGATCTGCGAAAGCCTCCCCAAATCTGTGCCATTAAAGGTGTCTTGGAGAAGCTAACATGCATCAACTTGTCCTTCCAGCACCCTGTGCCAGCTCCCCCCATGACAGGGGCACCACTGAAGGTCTCTCAGCTCTACCTACAGAGATGGACTGTATGGTTCCCATCAATGCAGTTTTATACAGCTCCAGTTTGAGTTAGAAAAGTGGTATTCCTACCCTTTTCAGGCTCACATCAGAACTGTTCAGCTCAGACTGAACAAGCCTACTTGTCATCCACAGCTCTGCTGCCAAGGCAGAGCCGAGGCTGTTTACAAAGCTTGTGCCCACCTCTGGTTCTCTCATTCTGTGTGTGTAATGGGTTGACCCTGGCTGGGCGCCAAGGCCTCACACAGTCTCTTACCCCTCCCCTTTGTTCAATAAGATGACCATGACTTATGGGTTTTGAGATAATGCAGATTACTATAAGCAAAAGGTTTGTGTGTGCAAAAAGCAAAGCAGGAAAAAAGCTAACCTCTACTTCCCATTCCTGAGGTCAGCTTGCATCCTGAGAAGCAGGGCTCTACACGTTGGTTGTCCCTTCAGTGGGTGGCCATTGGAAACAACCAAATGTCCCCCCCTCCTGCTCCTTCCCTTGGCTTTATATCTGAGCTGACGTCATATGGTCTGGAATATCCCTTTGGTCAGTTTGGGTCACCTGGCTTGCTTGTGTCCCCTCCCAAAATCTGGCCTTTGCCTCACAGTAGTCAAAACAGTAAAGTGGTATCTCATAGCACCGTTAAGGCTTCTATGGGCTCAAACAGACCCAGTACAGTGTGCTAATTACTTTACCTACAGACTGCTTTGTGGTGCAGAATCCTCTTTTTCAGTTTTGGTGTTTCGATGTTTTTCTTTTTTGGTTTTTTTTGCTCCCCAGGTGGGCATTCTAATATAAGCCCCTAATAAAATTTTCCTGGAAGGTGGAAGAGTTAATTTGATTGCTAATTTAGAAACTATCAGCTCTGCCTACCTTGCCTTCTTGCTTAGGTTCAAAATATACTTCCCAAATGAAAGTGTGGGGTCACGGGTCAACATTCTCTCACTTTGGCCCACAGTCTAATGGGGTCCCTGCAGGAAAATGGAGCCAAGTTGGAGCTCGCAGTTGTGCATGTTATATGAACAAGGATTTTCCTTCACTTTGCCTATGTATGTCATTTATATTTGCATACTCTTAGAGGTAATTTTGTTCTCCCGAGGGCAGCTTTGCACTGCCCCCAGCACTTACAGGACTTGCCTTGCACTACATAAAAAGAGCCAGAAGGAGGAAAACACTGTCTATTCAAAGCAGAGGAATTTCAGATTAAGATGCCAAGGCTGGTGGAGACCTTCTGATCTCCTTGGTCTGACTTTGGACTCATAAATCCAGGAATATGAGGTCTGTCAGGTATCAGCCACATGCCGTTGCTAGGCTGGATCAGGAGTCAGCAGAGTCCCCCCTCTTCAGGCCATGGGCTGTGAAATGAAATAAGGAAAAGGATAGAGAAATAGAATTTATTGCTTGTTATTCCAGAGTGCTCATGAAAATTAGTGGCCATTTCATTAACAGTTTCTTTCCATTACTGGTAAGGGAATCATAAAAACAAACACTAGTTCCTTTGGCATGTCAGTGCTTGAGCTGCCTCAATATGTTTTCAGTGGTTCTTTCAAGACAATGTGACAAGCTGATACTTTAGACAGACTGGTGTGCCATTTCCATAATTAAAATTGCATGTTGGCTGCAAATACTGAGTCCTTTATGTCTTCAGTAGACTACAACTGCAAAGTTTGAGATAAAATCCCACCCATGTCAAATACAATGACTGTAATCTGGTCAAAAGCAATTATCAGTATCACAGCAGATAAGAGAAAATTAGTGGTTGGAAAGCACATTCAAAAACCTCTAGAAAATATATTTAGAAGGTCAAGATATAAGCATGCCCTTCTCTTTCCTCTTTAGTATTTTACAATCAAGAATTTCCCAGGCAGGGAATCTATTCTGGCCCCTTTTACCTGCTCTGCTCTGATGATCTGTATACCAGCTTTTTGTCTTCAAAACATCTGTTAGTCTTGTTTCCCTCTTTGCAACTTCATATAAAAATAAAACTAAGGGTCTTTCCTGTTCAGGTGTCCACATGTTTTAGTGCTGTGTTATTTACCTGTCTAAACATAGGTACCCGAGTTTGAATGTGAGAGACCTGTAACCTGTATTGTACATGTCCTATGAGTAAAGTGGCAACTTGTTTTCCATGTCTGCTGGGAGGTGATTTTCCTCCTGGTCAGTGTAACTTCCCCAGTATATGTAGGCTATTGTTAAGAAGACAATAGATAATTGTCTACCTACCAGCTCACCTATCCAAGCAGCACTCACCTTGTTGCAAAGATTAAACGCTGTTGCCAAAGATTTTCCTGAAGAGGAAGATGGGCACGCCTGCCTATAACCTGGGATCTCCTCTCCTCCCTCGGGTCGCATCCTGCCCCCAGGATCCTTCTTGATGCCAGCAAGTCTGAGTCAGGTAAAAGTACAGAGCTTAAAAATGATGCAGTCAGCTGTTTCCTACTCTGCTTATTAGTTGGGTGTTTAGTTTGGACCCAGTTCATCACTCTTCACTCAGGAAACTCCCATTGACTTCACTGGGAACTCTGTCTGAGCAGGGCTTCTTGATGGAGGATGGCAGGACAGGACTGAGTGCAAAAGTATTTGGCTCCTACCAGAGCAGAGATTGACAAACAGTCATTTCTGATTTTCAGTATCAGGTCTCAGGGGACCTTACAAATGTGAGAAGTATTACTATCCCTGTATTACAAAAACCGGTTACCAAAGCAAAAGGGTAAAGCTAAACGAAGTGGTGTTTTTTTGAATTCTTATTGGCAAGTAAGTGTCATCATTTGATGCAAACTAGGCAAATGTAGAGCTACAAAGGATGCCACACTTCTGGGAAGAGTTTTAAGAAACAACTACTAGCATGCCCCTTCCACCATCTTGCTTTCCTTAAGTGCAAGTCACCCTCGCTGTTCATGACCTCTGCTGTTTTAGAGCATTCAGTCTTCTGAGACTGTGTCTGTTTTTTCTCGCAGTATGACAAGAAGAGCAGCATCAGGCCTGTGTATTACCAACATACCTGCTTCTGGCCCTTCTCCTGCACACCTCCAACAGCAAAGCCAGACCCAATTTACATTGACTCCATGTCTAAGAAAGTCTAGCTAGGCTAATGTAGATATTGAATGAGGCAGGATGAGGGGTAATTCTTAAAATTTATTATTGAGGTCTATAAGCTCTGGTCTCATTAGGGCATCACTTAGTGCCATTTCTGATGAGAGCAGTCACACTGAGCTGTACATCACTGCACTGCCAATATGAGTCTTAAGCTTCAATTAGCCTTCCACATGAGAGTAGATGCAGGTGAGTTCAAAAAAAGCCCTGCCAGAAATATCTTAAAAATCCATCCTGTAGCTGGTAGTTTCTTGCTCACACACACTTTAAGCACCTGAAAACCCACATACAACAATACAAGCAGCTTCTTCTCAGGAATGAGGCGACTTGGCTGGGATGTATGCGGGACTCTCTTGCCAGGTAACAACACTGGATGGACAGTGTGAGGGAAGTATAATTTCTTCTTGTATAAAACAACTTCAGAGATTAAAAAATAGTTTTGTGATAGGAAATAGTCTTCAAAACCTTTCCTGGAAGGTACTTGCTGACTTACTGCCTGAATACCATATCTGAAGAACATCACTTGCTGAGATACTATGTATGCTGTGAAATTGTGTAACTTCCGTTACACATATACAAATCAGGAATGCACAACCACCATTAAATATACGTTTCACCTTAGCTTTTTCCATTATGTGGCCTTGGATGAATTGTGGGCAAATACTCTTTTCCTAGGCAGTTTTTAATGAGGCAATGTTTGCAGCAGACAGAGATCCCACACCTGAGCTATGGATCAGTACAGACATCCAGAGAACACAGCTCTGTCAGGTTTGTTTGGCTTTCTGCTCCTACCTGGAAAGAACGATGCCATTTGCTGCAAACCTCCTGCCACCACTGATGCATGTCAAAGAATTGTGTCTAAATTTTCAGGGGTTTTGCCCCACTAGCAATGTAAGCTTCTATCTTTCCAAACACTTCAGAGGCATTTAGGAGCTCCACTTCACCTGCCTTCATTACTTGTTCATAAGAAGATTGTAGGCCTGTCTTCTTGCTTGTATTTTTACTGGGAAATACAAGCTTTAGTCTGTATTGGCTTTAGTCTGGCTATAGATCTTGGTTGCTTGAAAGAAGTCCTTTGAAGTGATAGTGAATGAAAAATAAGGAGATGCTGTTCAACCCCAAACCAAAAAGCAACAAAATGTAAATAAACCAAAATAACCCCAAACTCCCAAATTCTGACAACAAAAAATATTTGAATCAGTAAGGAAATGGGGGTAAAAAGGAGGATAATGAATGATGAACAGTTTACTCAGTACATACCTGTTGTACACAGCCTACCACCTGGCCCTTGAAAACAAGGGGTGTTTTTTAACTAGGCCCTTGAGATCTTGCTCAGGCAATCCTGGCACTGGCTTGTATGAGGACAGCACCTAACCCTTAGCACATAGTGTATTTTCATTTGTGCCACAATCACTGTGCTTCATCTGATGAGTTTTGGACGAACCGTTGTGTACTCTCTTTCATCAGCTTGTCCTTAGACTTGTGTGTGACCATATGTGTGCGAGCTGTGGAGAGGGGCAGATTGCTGAAAAGAGCAGGGAGTGAGGGCCAGTCTGCATAGAGGCCTGAAGCAATGTGAGGGAAGAGGTGATGCAAGCAGGATGGGAGAGGATTAGCAGGTTGAGGACTATCCTTTACAGGAGAATGAGCCATGGGTAGGGAACACGTTGACAGCCTACAAATGTTACTGCAAGGAGGAGGAAAATGACTGTCATGTTTCGCCACATCAATTGCTTCAGAAATTAGTGTTGAAGGGAAAAGAAGCTCAAATAATGGAGAGAGCAACACTGATGCTGTGACCTATATGCTATAATGAAAATACCTTTCTGCCAGAGGCAGCAGAAGGATCACAGATTTGGCTATCACTTGGGATTTGGGGACTGTAGGCAGAATGTGGGACCCCACATCTAACTGTTCAGTGTGTATCTGGTACAAAAACCTGAAAACAGTCAAAAGGCTTTGTTTGTTTTTGCTCCTTTGTTCTTGCAGATAGGAATAAAAATTGAAAACTCATCGAAGCAAAGTTACCTGCTGACTCTGATGAGCAGTTGAGATGTCAATGTGATGTGCTCCACAAAAAGGCAACGCAAAGGTGAGCCCTGCCCAGGAGAACTGAAATGCAAATATGAAAGGCAAGATAAAAGGCTGATACAATGCAGAGAGGAGGAAGGCACAAGGTAAGAATAACATGAGTATGACAAGATCATGACAGTAGTTTCAACACACTAAGACTAGCTCAGGCAACCAATGGCTCAGGTGAACTTTGAGAAGCAGTTTGGAGGAAAGATGCTGAGGGGGGTCTTCTTGCAAAGCTTAATGATGAACAGCCATGTGAAAGAGCTCCTTTGAAATCCTGACAGCAGCACCATCAAAACTATTGCTGGGTGAGATGAGGGGCCTCTTGAGAACTTGCTGTGCTGGATACTTGGGAAAGGGTTAGAGACTTGCAAACTGAGTGTTAATACACTCTGCTCCTGGCTCAAAATTGCTCACAGTGTTTCTGGATAATTTATTTTACCTCTGATTTCCCCTTCGGCAAAGTGGGTTTCATGCAACTTTTTCCCTTGTAAAACTCTTTGGGAAGCTGATAAATTTGACCATTCTTGGTATGGTGCCTAGACAGCACAAGATGAAATCCAAAAGTAGGGAGCTGGGATGTCAGATGAGCCTGACTGTTATATAGTGCCCCAGAGAAGAAATTGGATGAAGCCAGCTGGGGAGTGGCAGAGGGTTTGAATGAGATTAGAACCAAGTGGGTGATGGGTTAAAGGGGCCAAGTAGGTCAAGGGATGTTGATGTGAGTGAACTCAGGAGCAACAGGTAAAACACTGTTGGTGCACAGCATGTGGTGCAGCAGCTGTAGCAGCTCTCATACTGCTGCCTGGCAGAGTGCTCTCTCCTCTCACTCACCCCTGCTCTGCTTCTTCTCTTGCCCCCTGTCCTTTGCCTTTTTGGTGCATTCCCATGTTTCACTGCCCATGTCCCAAGTGTCATGATGCCCCACTTCCTGGGGCAAGGCAGAGGTGCTGCTGAGGTCACTCACATAGTTCACACACCACCAAGGTGTTCAGCAGCTACAGACCATTCAGGAGCTCAAACCCTGTTTTCAGAATTGAGACTCAGTTTTGCTGTGGGTTTGAGGGTTCCTATAGAAGACAGGTTCAAAGTTCCTAATTCTGCCTTCTCAAAAGCATAGCTGGCACCTTGCTGCCAGCATATGCAGCTCAGCAGTCACATACCACCAGGCCAGGTTCTGCTGACAAGGACCCCTCCAGTTCTGCTCTCACCTTGCTCAGTTTTGCTGAGCTCTCCCTTGAGCCTCACGGTCACCTGGTGACCCAGAGCACAGAGGAGGCAAAATATTAAGCCGCTGGAAAAAAGCCAGAGAAGTTAGGAGTGAACCTTACACTTGGTCCGTTACCATCAGATTTCAGTACCACCAAGACATAAAACGACACAGGATTACAGCGAGTGAAGAGAAAGGCGTTTGGACATGGCAGGGTCAATGCTGCTAACTGGGTATGTTACCTACGGATGTCTAAACACTGGAGGAAGCAAAACCGTAAGGAATTATGAGACTTCCTGGGATAATCTGGATGTGACTGAAGAATGCCCCTGTGTTTCACTCGGGGAAGGGGAGGGTGAGGGTCAGTCGAAGGCAGGGAGCGGGTGTGCTGTGGGGAAGCGTAAGCCACCGGCCGGGCCACGCAGCCGGCCAGTTTCGCTTCTGGGCATGGTGCTCCCGTGCTGGGACAGGGAGGCGTGCGGCGGTGGGTTGCGGGGGGGGGCGGACTTCCCGGCCGGGAAACGGCGGCCGCTGCTCGCTGCGGGANCGGCGGCGGAGCTGGGCCGCCACCGCATCGGCTACGAGATCTTCGCAGACTTCAAACGGGAGAACATGCAGCACTTCTGGGACCGGCGGGCCACGGCGGCGGGGGCCGAGACCTTCTTCCTGGGTTGGATCGACGAGCAGGTGCTGCTGGTGCAGGGCAAGGAGGAGCACCTGGAGGTGCTGCGGCAGGGCTGGGCTCGCCGCTCCCTCAAGCCCCCCAGCGGCTTCCACATCAAGTGCCTGGGTAGGTGCCGCCGGGCCGGGCCGGGGCAGCTGCCCCCGGAGCACCCGCCGTGGGTGTCCGGCGGAGTCAGGGAGCGTGGGGCGGAGAGAGGGGCCCTCCCCGCCGCGGGGTTGTAGCCCCCGAAGGTGGGTGTGCGCGAAAGGCGTGAGCCGGGACAGGGGCGCTGGCATTACAGGGATGCGTTGTGGGTAAGTGGGTTCTCCAGGAGAGCTGCGGGTCACGGCTGTAGGGTTGGTTGGGGAAGTGCGTTCCCCCTGTTTCCTTCAGCGGGCGGGGTTAAAAACACAAGCTGGAAGTGTTGGAATATCCCCCCCACAGGGTGAAATGCCCGCTGTCCTCCTGCGGGCCGCCTCCGCCCGCGGCGTGCTCCTGGGGCTGCTTGCCTCTGGAGTTAAAAGTTCCGGTTAATATTTCTGGATTTGCTTGGTATTTCACTTTATATTCGGATCTACTTGCTAAATCAAACATGGGTCACAGTGTTGCTGTGAAGGTGTCTTATATAGCAAGAAGTAGTAGTAGGAGGTGAGTAGTTTTGTTTGGGTTTTTTTGTGGTGCAAGGCAGGTGGCTTTTGGAGCTGTAAACGGCAAGTCTGTTATGCCGTGGTGGGCTGAAGGTTCAAGTTACAGTGTGATTCCCCGAGGGAATCCCGCCAGTATGCAGTGTGACCTAGGACAAAGCACACCTCATCCTGTATTTTCTTCAGGAAACAAAAAAATCCTAGCATGGAGAGCAAAAATGTTTGCAGCACTTATTTTGACATGAAAAAGCCCAGACAAACCCAAACCAAAAAAACCCTAAGAAAAAAAGCTGTGGCTGTTTGTTGTATAAGCTGGAGTTGTGAAGAATGACAGAGCTGAAGTTTTCCTTAGGAGTTATGGTAACTTGCAACCTTCACAGCTTGAAACACAGCTTCTTTTATGGAGAGAAGGCAAATTGTGAGGATTTGTTTTATTGCTGTGAAGGCCTTGTTCTTCCCCATGGCTGCTGCAATGGTAATGCTGGGACAAACTGTCTTTCCTTACATACAATTTATATCATTTGTGTCTTGTGCTGCAGGCACTGGGAAGAGGTCACAGAGCTAGAGACGCTCTCTCTGTGGTGGAAGTTTCAGACCCTTGAAACAGGATGCTTCCATGCATTTCTTTTTTCAAAAATTAGCTAATTAAGGTTCCTGCAAAGAATGGAACAGGAATATTTGGGTTTTCCCAATTTCCTGTTTTTTAATGTTTTGGTTTTGAATGTTTTTAGCTGCCTCTGTTCTTCTGGAACAGGGAGACTCATCACTTCTGTTTATTGACAGTCTTATCTCTTGCAGAGTAGCCAGATACTTGTCTGTTACTCACTGTTTCCCCATCAGACTTACTTGAATATTACTATTTTTTTCTGTCCTGAGAGGGAAGCTCAAGACAAACTGCCCTTTTAAAGATTAGCAAAAAAACCTTTTTTTCCTCATTATAGCAAAATTTCGTCTGAACCTCAAATGACAAAACAGTGTTGGGAGAATGGGTGGTTAATCCTGTCCTGGTGATAGGAAAGTTTTGTGTGCTCTACCAATATTTAGAGGAGGGTAAAAAGTTGGGCAGTGGTTAGTGCTAGCTACTCCCCCTAGCTTGCAGGCTTTTTGGCTGCAGTTGGATGGAAGATGAAGAGCTTTTGAGTTGGCCCCATCATCTGATGGAGTGTAAGGATCAGAGTGTGATTTTTGGGGTGTTCCTGGACCTTGCCCATTGGGTGACATTCCTCAGCCTGCTGCTCAGGAGGGCTGTGGAAGGGTGTGCTCTGACCTTGACTTTCCTTAAGCCAGACAAGGAAGGCAAACAGGTGTTTGTGGCCCATTTTAAAATACAGAAACAAAACTTTTGCTGGAAATCCATGTTAATAAGTAAGCTCACTGGTGTGTGAATAATATGGATTCCTTGGGGGGTTATCTTTTCTGCAAATTTACAAAAGACTAGAGCCAAAGGTTTTTGTTTGACTTAAAAAAATAGCAAATGCCTCTCAGTATTTGATTAAAGGCTATGAAAGAAGAGCAGGAACCTGCTGGAGTCTTACCTATTGTGTAGTGCCTTTAGCTGCACTAAATATGATGGGAAGAACTGACTGATTTTATTTTTTTCCACTCCCAGAATGATAAGTAGATTAAACTCACACTTACTGTAAAGTTAGGTAGTTAAAGAATTGTCAAAGTAATAGGCTTGGCCTGTGGGCACAAGCATCTGCTTAAATGTGTGTAATTGTATTTTCAACTTAATTAGGAGCCTAATGTGTAAACTGCCGTGACTTATTTGGAAGCTCTCTCACACTTTATCGTCTGCTTTGTTGGATTAAGGCAGTGGACAACATGGACAAAAAGAAAAGGTCCCCGTGCTTTTCAGCTTTTTAAAAAAAGAGGTCAGTATCTTAGGTGGAAAGAAAAACCTGCCTATTGAGAGGTGTAGAATAGTAGTATTTTACTCCCGTTAATAACTAACTGATGGGGTCAAGAGGAAAAAGTAGCATGATATTTTTTGATGAAGGTGAAGCTGCTGTTTTCTGTTGCTCTGGTCCAGTTGGTATTCCCCATGCTGTGGTATAGCATTGCTGGGCATAGCAGTGGAGGGGTGCATGAGGGACTCTCCCAGAGGGTCTTTCTCTGCACCCCAGGGCCATTGGATACCTGGACAATGCTGTGTTAGGCGGTTGAGTTGGTTCTTGCCTTATCTCTTGGCTGGTTGGTTGCTTGCGGAAAAGTGGGGGCAGCTTTCTGCTTCACCTGCCCCTGGAACCTGGCTGGGATAGGGTAGCTGGAGGACCAGCTGCCTGCCCTAAAGTGGTGTGGGGGGAGCATCCCAACCTCCTGCTTCCACCTGATACAGCGAGAGACAGGAAGGCCTCCTCCTCTCCTGCATGACCTCCACACAGAGCTATCGGGAGCCTTGGACAATGCTTCCCTTCACCTGTATCATTAAGTGCTAACGTGACCCAGAAATCATGACTGCAGCCTGGTTTTCAAACCTCTGTTGCTGACATTTCTTGTTCATTGCAGTCCAGAGCCTTGGCTGGTCTGATGAGTGTGGAGATAATAACTGGAAGAAAAAGTAGCTGGTGAGGAAGAGGGAATGCTAAACCTCTAGTATGAATACCATGTTTTCTGCTGCTGGGATTGTAAAATATAAACCAGGAGACGCATCACTGAATAGTCTTTCCACATGTAAGTCACTCTGGCTTGATAATGAAAAGGTCATGAAAGTGTCATCTGTAGTCGACAGGACTGGACAGCCCTAGTATGCATGGTGCAGATGTACCTGAGCCACAAAGTAAATGGATTAAAATCCACATGAGATTCTAGTGGCTGAAGATTTGACTTTTGAATGATAAAGTTAGACCTTACAATGAAATGTAGCAGGAATATGAAACACATGAGAAACTTGCTTATAGCACTGACAGTTTAGGACCAGAGGATACAGGGGTTGAAGTGTTTCGTGTGTGACTTTGAAACTTAGTCCTCTGGCAGTTTTCTTAAACTAAATAGTTACACCATAAAAGCTTGTTGAGTGTCCAGTTTTGCAGTGATCACAGTTATTCAGATGTTAGGAAATTGTTGAGTGTATCTAGGTTTTTAAGTTGGCTGAAGGGAAAGTTTGGAAAACATAAGCAGTCTTTGAATAAACAAAATCCCCAAACCAGCAGTTGCTTAATATGCTGATTTAGGGGGTCATGGAAACCTATAGATTCCGTGGTTAAATTAATTGTCTTCGGAAGCTTTCTTGTATCTTTTCAAGGCTTTTGAAACTCAAATCTTTAATAAGCTTTCTTTGACACACTTTCCATTTGTACTCACTAATATTTGTCATCCACAAAGCTGGTTTTTTTCCCCTTTCAGCTCTTCTGTGCAGGGTGTTTTTGGTATAGCAGGGTGTTCCATCTCGTTTTCATGTCTTCATCGCCTTTTGTGGTCCCAGCTGAGACTTCCTTCTGTATCTCTTGCACTTGATTCCTGTGTCATGGACAATGGGCATCTTTGAGAGGTTTTCATACACTTCACGGAAGGGCCATGCCCTTTTGTAAAGATTGCTTGAAAAGAAGTGACCAAACTTTATAATAACCTTCAGTCATGCTCAGAGCAATTTCTCCAATTAGAAGCTGATGTTCAAATGAAGTTTTAAAGAAAAGTATGTGCAATAATTAAACTAACTAGCAGGAGTTATAATTCAGCAGAGTCGGCAGGGCTGGGCTGTTGTGCATTGTTCCTGCTTGGCCAGGCGTAGGGGGGGAACCTTTTTTTTGCCATGCTGGCAGCTGGAGCTAAGTGCTCTCTTTCTTTTCTCTATTTGCCACATTCTCTCTTGCCACCAAAAAATTAAATTAACACCCCACCAGCTTAGGTTTGGTAATTTTCACAATAAGTTTTCAGCCATTAGTGGATGATTATGGTGAAGTGTAGACTGTTGGACATTAAATGTTACTCATTTATAGCCAATCATAAAACCTGAATTGTCGTTTTTCCTCCCAATTATCTCCTTTATATAGTGAAAATTTCTTTTTAGTGGGGAAGCATCAGGTTTCATAGTAATAAAGCCTCTGATGACTTTACCACATACTCTACATCTTTTTTTGCTACATCTTTTGTATGCCTTATAGTATTACCATGGGAACTTCAGTGGATTTAAACTACAATTTTTTTCTTCTTCTCTCCCACTCCAGTTTAGAGCCAGTTAAAGATTGACTAAGCACTTTTTAGATCTGTGAGGTGGTTATTGCAGCCTAGGGAAAAAAAAGTAAATTTAAGCTTATGGCTGGGCTGAGGTGCATATGAATTTACTCCCAAATTTGAGTAAAGAACTTCGCTGCTTACAAGTGTTGGGTTGGGCCTTTAATGTACTTTGGGGACTGGGGAGCCAGACAAAAGAGCTAAGTGAGTATGGACTGCATATAAAGTGCCTGATTTCTCAGTATGTGGTTTGTGCTTGTGTTGTGGGAATTAAGTCTTGGAGTCAGAATTGCTTTCTCTCTTTAAAGAAAACTGTGGATGGCCTGCAAGATTAGTGCTAGTTGTCTAAAATGTATTGTGAAAAAACCCCACAAAACCAAAATATGAAGGAAGAAAAGATATGGCTTATTAAATTTCATTTTTTTACTCAAAGCAACTTCTCTTGAACAGGCAAAGTCAAATACACAGATCCATGGTATTCATTGTGCAACTCAAGGAAAGGATTTCTAAGGTTAACGGCCAGCTAGTACTGTCTTCCCACTTCCTTCTTCCCCACAAAGAGTACCATTGTATAGGAAACCATCTTTTTTGGTGGCCAGTAAGTCATCTAGCTTTGCAAGTTAAGTGTGTGCTCTGTATAAAAAGCAATGCTGTACGGGAACTGTGGTAGCTGAGAGCAGCCTTAGGCAGCGGGGAGCTTTCATGAAGCAAAAGGTCTCTCACTCTCTCCATCTCTTTGTGCATGAGGGTCTGGTCTTTAATTAAATGTTCTCATTCCTCTCCTCAAAGGCCCCTTTGTCTTTGCCGAGGAGCAGCACAGTCAGTGTTCACTGAATGAAACCCTTGTCAGGTGTTATTCTAGTGCTTAGATGGGCTTCTGGTCTGCCAGCATCTTGTGCCACAAAACCATTCACTAAATCATTTTTCCATCTGTCCTGCTCTTGTTTTTTACATAGTCATTTTTGCTTTTTAAAAAGACTGAGGTAAATGAGGTGTCCAGGGGCCTTCCTGCTCGTTCCTCGTCACTATTTGTTTCCCACTTTGTCCTGTCTTTGTAATTTGCTGGTAAGAGGCAAGTTGCTTAATATTTTACTTATCAAACTGTAATGATTTTAATTGACTAAGTTTAGACCTTCTATGTGTATTGCTAGTTTAAAATTTTACTTGAAATGAGTTTTGATTCATAGAATGGCTTGGTTTGGAAGGGACCTAAAGATAATCTTGTTGGAAACCCTGTGGTATGGACAGGGAACCTTCCACTAGACCAGGTCACTCAGAGCTCCATCCAACCTGGCTGTAAACACTTCCAGGGATGAGGCATCCACAACTTCTCTTGGTAACTTGTTCAAGTGCCTCAGCACCCTCATAGTAAAGATTTTGGTCCCAGTATCTACTGTAAATGTACTGTCTTTCAATTTAAGACCGTTCCCCCTTGCCCTATCTCTACATGCTCTTGTGAAAAGTCTCTTCCCAGCTCTCTTGCAGGCCTCCGTTACATACTGAAAGAGGCTAGAAGGTCTCTCCATAGCCTTCTCAGCCTGTCTCCATGGGAGAGGTGCTCCATCCTCTCGATCCTGGAGAATCACAGAACATGTTGAGTTGTAAGGGACTCACAAGGATCACTGAGTCTTAGCCCTGCACAGGACCATCTCCTAGAGTCACACTTTGTGCCCGAGAGTTATTGATCAAACATTTTTTGAACTCTGTCAGGCTTGGTGCTGTGACCACTTCCCTGGGGAGTCCCAGCACCCACTCTCTGGATGAAGAACCTCTTTCTAATATCCAATGTAAACCTCCCCTGACACAACTTCAGACCATTCCCTCAGGTCCTGTCAGTGGACACCACAGACAAGAGATCAGTGTCTGCCCCTCCTCTTCCCCTCACAAAGAAGTTGTAACTGCAAAGAGTCTCCCTTCAGTCTCCTCTTCTCCAGGCTGAACAGATCAAGTGACCTCAGCCACTCCTTATATGGCTTCTCCTCAAGGCCCTTCACCATCTTGTTGCCCCCCTTTGGACACTCTCTAACAGCTTGATATCTTTCTTATATTGTGGTGCCCAAAACTGCCACAATATTCAAGGTGAGGCCCCACCAGTGCAGAGCAGAGCAGGACAATCCCCTCCCTCAATGGGTTGGTGATGCTTTGCCTGATGCCCCCCAGGACACGGTTGGCCCTCCTGGCTGCCAGGGCACTGCTGACTCAGATTCAACTTGCCATCAGCCAGGACCCCCAGGTCCCTTTCCATGGCACTGCTTTCCAGCATCTCATTCCCCAGTCTGTCTGTACATCCAGGGTTGCCCCATCCCAGGTGCGGAATCCGACACTTTCCCTTGTGGAACTTCATATGGTTGGTGGTTGTCCAGTCCTTTAATTTGAGTCCTGCTCCAAGTCGTCAATGCAGATGAAGAGCACAGGGCCTAAGATGAAGCCCTGCAGGACCTCACCAGTGACAGTTCACCAGTCTGATGTCACCCCATTCACTGTTACCCTCTGTTCTTGACCCATGAGCCAATTGCTCACCCACCACATGATGTGTTTATCCAGCTGTTGTGCTGGACAGTTTGTCCAGAAGAATCCTGGGAGAGGCAGTATGGAAAGCTTTACTGAAATCCAAAAAGATGGCATCAACTGGCTTCCCTTGATGAACTGGGTTACCCTGTCATAAAAGGAAATCAGGTTTGATAAGCAGGACTTTTCCCTCGTGAAGCCGTGCTGGCTGTGACCAATGACTGCATTGTCTTTCAGGTGTTTTTCAATACTTCCCAGAATAGTCTTCTCCACAACCTTATGGGCACTGTAGTGAGACTGACAGGCCTGTAGTTTCTGGGGTCCTTCTTGAAAATCATTTGCCATCTTCCAGTTTAATGGGACCTCTCTGGATTCCCGAGACTCCTCAAAAATCATTGAGAGAGGATTTTAATGCACATTTAGTGCAGAGAGGCACTAGGAAGGGTCAGATGTGTTTGAAAGCACTGCTGCCCCTGAGCTTGGGTGGCAGGTTTTTGTTTCAGCTCTTTTGTAAAGGGAATGCTAACAAAGTTGGCTCTCTCCCCCAGCTCTTCTGGTACTATTTCCTCAGGCCATTATTTTCAATGGTAAACCTGTCCTCCTTTGTGCAGCCCATGAGAATCACAGCTCGTCCCTCAGCAAGATATGCCAAACAAAGTTCAGAGTCCTTGCCTGCATTTTAGACATCCTTTTAGAGAGAATAGCAGAAAAGGTGCAACCCAAATGGACCATGTGTCCTCTAAAACTCTTGGCATCCAAAGCTGCCTCCTAAGCAATGTCACTCCTTTCCTTGGCTTCGACAAACATGTGATGGTCAGACTTCTTTTTTCTTAGTAGTCAAGGAAGGGCTAAAGTATTCAGAGAAAATAAAAACCACAACCAGGTGGTGGTTTCCTCTGCAGAAACTGGCTGTGAAACATGAGGATGGAAGGAACTTCTCAATAGTTTTCTACAGTTACAGAAATTTAACAGGGTTCTGAAAATTCAAGCTCTCTCCAAACTTTGCTTCTTTGTTTTAAATGCACAAGCATAAATATTTTGATTATTTTCTAGTGGTGTTAACTGCTGGGAATGTTATTGCAGTATCCAGTTTCCAGTATTGAAACTGCTCCCTGGGTGGGCCAGATCTAGAAGGGTTTTTAAGGATAATACATTCTTGGAATAAAATCTCTTCATCAAATATGTAAACATTCTTTCTTCTGAGCTCTTCAGAGATCACTGTATTCAATCCCTCCATTTATGACCTGGGATTTCACCTGAGAGATATCTCAATGTAAAGAGTGTATGAACACATATATTTTGATGAAACAAAGTGCTTTCTTGTTGACATTTGAGCAGGACTTCATGGCTCTTTTTTTAATTCGGCTCCTGTTCTGAGCCACAATAGCAATTGAGCACATATTCAAAGGTCGATAACTACCCAGGGAATCTGAACAGTGGTTCTTCTAGTTGCCTTTTTTTTCCATAACAGAAAGACAATGATGTAATATTGCCATCAGCACTTATTAAGCCTGTTTTTGGTTTTATGAAAGAAAGTTACTATACTGTGCACTAAATTAATGGACAGAGTAATGACTTCTGTAGTGTGTTTTCTGGAGCTGGATATACTTCCCATCCATGCAGTATGAGACTTTGATGTTGTTCTTCCATGGAGGGACAGGATGGGGCACTAAAACAGCACAAGTTGGAGTAAAATACAGCAGCCTTTCAGCTTAACCCTGAATTCCAATATCAGATAATTGAAGAGGGGATATGCAGGTGTACCAAAGACTGCTGTTTTAGAAATGCGAACCAATTTACTTAGACTCTAGGAAACAACTCCAAACTTGGTTCTTTACAAAATATACATACTGTGACTGTGGAAAGTGTGTCTACATGAAGAACATGGTTTGGGTAACTTCCAGAAGCCTTAGTTTTAAAGCAATTTTTGCTAACTGTTAGCATTTCAGAGGGTACATTTGCTAGCTCATGCATGCCTTTGGAGGAGAAGAATGCTGAGGGACCCATTGTTGGCCCTGGTATGGGAAATCCCACTGAAAGAACAGAATGGGGTTCTCGAACCAGACCCAGTGGCTTTCACAATAACATGGTCCAAAATGCAGGACTGGGCTGAATACAAGGCAGGCTGATTCCTCCTTTTGGTGCCAGCAGAAGGGGGATAAAGGTGTGTTTTGGGAGGGGAAGGCCTGGGGTTGGACTGTGGTTGAGCAAGTGTCTCAGTCCTTGCATTGGTAGCAGAGCAGTTGTGTTGTATCCATCCTCCCCAGTAACTGCAGCTCCAGCAACTCCTGCTTGTCTGTTGCCTTGAAGTTGCATGTGCCATAACATCTGCTCTCACTGAGTGTTCAGAGGCTCTCTGACTTGGAGGAAAGGAGTGAAACTGCAAATAAAGTATTCTCACTGGAGCTGTAAAACTTGTGATTTATTATTAGCAGTAGAAGAAGCTGGGTGCTGCCCAGTGTGTTTGAGATTTGGCAATAGAGTCTTAGGTATTATTCAGGGGTTATAAACCAAGTATTTCTTCTTTAAAGATGGGAGCTTTTTTTTTTTGTCTTTTAAATAAAGTCTATTGGAAGTCTAGTGAAACATTTAGATAAGGAAGAAAGACAAATTAATATCCACTCTTTCAAACTGTAGTTGTATTTTGCACTTTGATCATAATATCCATGGATATCTTTCTATATGCAAAGAATATGGAAGAAATAGATAGGTTTCTGGGTGTGTCAACCTTTCTCCAGCTCATTGGGAAGAAGACTTAATAGTCTAATAAATATATCATGTCTACTTACTTTGTCTTAATAGTATCCTTGGGTCCATGAGCTTAGAGAGTCCTGCTACTGTGCCAATAGCAGTGCATACATTAGTTCATTATTTATGTCCCTTCACAAAGAGATCAAACTGACATAAATGGGATTTATCATTGCCTGTTAATTTATTGGGTTTGAATTCTGGAGTGGTAACTGAAGTCCCGTGAGCTCCATGTGATGCTGCAGTGAACTTCTATATATTTCGTGGTTTGGGGTTTTTTATTTTTGGGGTGGAGTTTGGTTTGTTTTGAGAGGGTTGGGGTTTTATTAATGCTTTACTTTTATGGATAGGTGTTTCAGTCAAAGGATTCATGGTGTGTTTTTTGGGTGCCAAGAGTCCTCAGCCTGTCCTTGAGCCTTCCAGCCACTCTTCAGCCTATGTGGAAGTGGACCGTGCCCTTGACTCCCACTCTGGCAGATCAGCATTAGTTGTTTGCTCTCCTGCTTGTACACATTGCAGAGTTAGTGCCCAAACAAGTTCTCTTTTCATTGACAGATGAAATAACAATAGGTAGCATTAAGAGAAAGCCAGTTGTTTTCCCTGGGTCCCCCTGAAGGGCCTCCTTTGTTTCCAGTGTTAGCATTTCAGAGGGTACATTTGCTAGCTCATGCATGCCTTTGGAGGAGAACAAGAATGCTGAGGGACCCATTGCTGGCCCTGGTATGGGAAATCCCACTGAAAGAACAGAATGGGGTTCTTGGACTGTGACCCAGTGGCTTTCACAATAACATGGTCCAAAATGCGGGACAAAATGCAGGGAAACCTGTACACCTCGCTAAATCTGAGGGTGCTGTTGAGGTGCTTTGGCTTCTGAAGCCAGAAGTAGGTCAGCACCTATGTGAAGATTTCTGTCCGCTTCATGTGCCTGCTAGCGGGAGCCTCTAAAGTTTTATAAAAAAGTCCCTCTCCAGTGGGGTGGTCCAGGCTGATGTGGGCAATCTCGAGAGTCCAAAGAAGAGCCGGAAGCATCCACAGCACTGTGAAGGAGAGTAGAGGAAGGAGGTCCTGGTGGACTGTCCCATATTTGGTGTTCACATGCCAGTTTAAGTCAAAGGAGGAGCAAATTGTGGACAACTGGATAATCCTAAACAGACATTTACAGGTGCCTAATGTCACATGAGTGGCCCTGGTCCAGCTGCGGGAAGTCAGCAACTTGCCTGGACTGTAGGAATGTACTAATTAGTTGCATGTTCACAAGCTGGTTTAACCAGTTGAAAAACAGGATTTTAAGGTTTAATTTAAAGCAGTATCTAACATAGTAGGCATTATTAGCAGAAGGAGTTATTAAAAATAAATAAAAACAGGGAGGATTTTCTCCCTAGTTTAATGATATAATAGAGAATTTTAAGGGGCACATTCACTCACTGTCTCTGAAGTGGGGAAGGAAAAAGCTTTGAGGACACTATACTGCTGTCATTTCTCATTTGTCTCAATTATCCTATTGGATAGAAAGAGATATACTATTGGTGTTCCTGATGGAAAAATCCTATGCAGTTAGAAAAATCATAGTTTTGTGAGAAGGTACAGAGAAGAACAGTCACAAAGGGCTAAACAGTGGGTAAAAACAAGGAGAAGAAAAATAATGACTTCAAGTGTCTGCAATCTTAGATGCTTTAGAAAAAAGTTTATTTTTCACACAGGTATCTTCAGATAAGATGTCAGCTTTGTAGAGCTCTTTTGTGAATATGAACATCTGAAAAGAGTGAGAGACCAAAAGAGAAGGGAAGCCAGCCAGCCAGGTTTTTAGTGATATGAATAGATAATCTTGGATGTAGTTCTTCATGTGGTAGGGAAGCAAGGCTGATAGGTGTTGGGTTTGCTCTGTTTTATAAAAAGTGGAGCATTTAATAATACTTAATGCATTTTCTTAGGGTATCATCTCCATCTTTCAGCAGATTGGAAGGTGTCTGCAAAGTGGGGATGGAAGAATATAGGGCTCAAAGGACTGCAAAGCTTTGCAGTGTTTCTCAAAGAAATTTTGTGTGCTTAAGCATTCCATGGTGGAAGCTTAGGGCAATTTTCAGGTGAGTTCCTTCATACAGATATATGTTAGAGGGTATATATAATGTTTTAAGTGCTGTATGAACAGAGGTTTTCCATTACTTTGAGTGGTCTTTATTCAACAAAGTGCATATACCCACGTGCTTATAGCAATTTAAGTCTGAGTTTGGTGGGAGGACCCACATTTTTCTATGCAGGCATGTTGTATGTTCTTGTCTTTGCCTGACTGTTATGAGATTCATCAGAGGAATCTCTTCCTGTTTAATTCCCGAGTTGGTCATCTGTGTCTAAGCCAGGAGCCCTTTGATAATTAAGCTCACGAAACCAGCACTAGTGTTCTTTGCATTTTTATTTTGATGTCTACAGTACTCTGAGAAATAAACAACAGCGGAGTTCACCCAGGTTTTGTAAGTGCCTCCAGGAAAAGCATGAAGAGGAAGTCTTAATTAATACTCCTTCAATAAAAGTATGAAGAGGAAATCTTAATTAATACTTCGTCAATAGGAATGAAGTCACAAAAAAGTAGACAACTTGACCTACAATCATTCTGATTTCTTTCCTTGGGTAGGAATTAGAAGCTATCATCTTGTCATTTTTTATCTATGGCAGTAGCTTGTAGCCTTTAGTTTATAGATTTCTTATTAGTTCCAGGTCTTTGGCTTTGTTTCCAAGGTATTTTTTGATTGTTAGTTTGTCTTTGCTAGAGGTGTACAGCTACAGCTTCCCAGTGAAGCTGATGATGCCAGATAGCTTTTGGAAAGTCTGTAGTGACTTGCTTCTTGGCTGCCTTTCAAGTGCAGTATGGCTGTAAGATGTTTTAGTGTCAGAATCACTACATCTATCATTGTTCTGCTTTTCTCTGTCGATAACTAGTCTTATTCACTGACATTTTTGATCTTAAAAGGGAAAAGCAGATTTATCTGGTGCCACAGCACAAGTCTTTTCAATTTTTCTGCTCAGATAATTGTTGGACTTCAGGTTTCAGACTTAAATTAATCCCAGTGCTGTCTTTCCAGTCTCTTCAATGTTTGTATTGAGAAAAAGGGCAAACCATATTCTATCTCTTGGGAGCTACTAGATACCAGTCATCTGGTGAGATGGAAGAAAACTGAACTACAGACTTCAGTGTTCATTTCTGTGATGAGTGAATGGCGTAAAAAGGAAATAATTTTGACAAAACTTTTCCCACTACTTAGGACAATGTTTAACAACTGGGACATGTTACAATTATTCATACGTATGAGATTACCTCTCATTCACAAGTAATCTGTATATAGGCAACCAGGCAAAGAATTCTTTCTCAAAACCTGCTTGGATTTGCTTTACCTGTTTTCTCACTGCTTGGGCTGTAGTAATTACTTCTTGTGGCAGCCCTCAGCCTGCTTCATGAACGAGCTGCATGCGTAAGTCTTTTGGAAGTTTTAGTAGAGCCACGGGGAGTTTGCAATCACAGATGTTTAGATATGTGTTTGGCTTGAATCTGGAGCCATAAACACATAATACTATATAAATGGCTATCCTTACTTTACTTGCTTTCGTTGTTAATTAAGAAAATGAGAGTGGGGCCCATTGGGTCAGTAGGCACCAGAGGAGACATATACTGTCTGGGCTGTGATCTTGTACTCCTAGTGTATGCCATGTAAACACTAATTGTGATTGGACAGAAGGGAACTGGAGCCTATAATGGTTTATATGTTTTTTCTTTCAATAAACTTCAAAATAGTGACTCTTGTGTGACATTACCTATAGGTTTTAGTACTGTTTATGACTTCTTGCAGGGTTGTTCTTTCCTAATTATGGTAAAAAAATAGAAAATTTGCACCTCAAGACAACTCTGCATTTTTTACTGAAGCATTTTTTGTCAGTATGGTCCTTTTCAGGTTTGTCAGTAGGTTTTCTTCTCTCCATGGCAATGTCCAGAAGAACATCTGGAGAAGTGACCTACTTTCATCCTGGAAAAGCGGGAGAGAAAAGGAAAGTGGTATCTTGTGGCGTGTCTTTCTTTTCCCTTCTTGAAACCATAGGTCTCAGTGCTTCTGCAAGATGACTAGGGTTTCTTTCAGTGCTGGGCTCCTTGATTTTTCCTGCAAGTGTTTCAGCTGAACATAAGTGTATCTGAGCTAGTTTTGAGACAGCCAGCTCAGGTGTAGTTTGCATTCTTCAGCTCCAGCAATAATTATGGTTTTCAGCAGTGGCTAACTCTCCCTGCCACTCAGGCAGCCTGTGATGAGCTGCTGCAGTAACTGACTTCAGTCTCTAGATTAAAGCTAGCTCAGGCTTATCTAGACTAGACTGCGGTGCTGTGAAACTGTAACCCTCCTTTACAAACTGAGCTGTTGCAGTGCTTTTCACTTCCTGACTTTTGAGTTTCTTTTTCTGTGAACTTAGCAAGTGTGGCTTTTACCTTTATCCATGACTGACCTTTTCTCAATGCTATCTCTCTGCTTAAAAGCTTCTGCCAGCGTGTAAGCTTTTGTCATCTTTTCCACCGGTGGCTTTGTGCCAGGATCACACCAGCCTGATAGACTGCCCATAAGAGCCTGTCCCATCTCAGCCTACCCATCCTGCTGCTTGCAGCATTGTTGTTCTTCTGTTGGCTTTGCTCTAGCTGCTTCTGCAATATCTGCCTTTTTCTGAGACACCTTGTCTTTCCTGATGGCTCGAGAAATTTCACGGACTACATTTGAGGCCAGCTGGGGCTGAGCCTTCAAAAGTTGGCTCTTGGAATACATATGGTGCTATTTTGCTTTGGAGTCAGACCATGTGTTTTGTAAAGGGCATGTTTTTGATCCTTAAACCATGAGATGGTTAAGGCAAGGCATGATGCCAAACAACATGGGAAAAATGGGGTTGAAAAATCAACCACTGGGACCTACTAGGGTAGACATGGAAAGTGCTTGAGTCAGTCTGTACCAGTGTTGTCCCTAACTTGCCTTTTTTCTCACAGTTTCCACTTCCTTGATGAAGGCAAACTTCTGCAAACTTCTTCTCTTCTTATTCTTAGCAGGAACTGAACTTCCCTCTGTATCTGCACTGCCACAGTGTTTGAGCTGGTGTGGGTCAGCACCAAGAAGGTCTCACAGCCTTTGCTGTCCCTTTTTCTCCAACACAGGAGCCCAGAGTGTGCCATCTCAAAGGCAAGAACCTAACCTGTGTGAGGAGAGAGAAAATTTAGGGTAAATTACTATGGACCTGCCACTTTGTCTTCTCTTCATTGTAGACTTCAAACAAATATGCATGGAATCATAAGGTAATTTGTGTGGGAAGGGACCTCCAGAGCTCTCTGGTGTGACCTCCTGCTTTACAGCCGTGACATTGAGCTAGCTTTTTCCCATCATCTAACCTGTAACACCCTGTTGAAGACAGCAGCAGCTAACAGCTGCTCTGGTGGATCTTGTGAATGATTTCCACGATTCCCACATGTTTTGCTGTGGACAAGTCCTTCTGGAACTTTGGCCCCTGCATAACGGGTTCCCCTGGTCCTCATGCCTCCAGTTGCTCTGTGTCATGGGAGACCTGGGAGCACCCAGTACCATCTGGCTGTCTCTTCCACCTACGCTGTTTGGACACCGGCTTTTGTGAGGAAAATGGGACAGCCTTCAAATGCACAGCTATGAAGAAGATTAGGCAGTTGGTGCCTTTGGTTGCAATGTGTTTCTTCTTTAAAAAAAAAAGTATAACTCCCCCCAAAAATGTTGGCCTGCCTCAGATGTATTTCTGTGTTTTGACAGATCCTTAAGGTGATTGACTGAGCCATAGTTGCCAGCAGCTTTTTATAGGAGGTTTTCTTACCACACCATTTGTTTTGGGAAGGATTTTTTTTTTCTACCAACCACTTAATCAATGGTTTAAATTTATTTTTTTAAACCCTCAGCAATAGCTGCTTTAGGTAATCCTGATAGACCCTTTTAAGTGGCCAGTAAACCTGCCCTTTCTTTAATTTTAAATGCTGAGAAATTAAGTTGTAATGACTTACTGAATGCAAGTTATGGAAAACGAATCAACAAAATGCTCTTTCTTCCTCTCATAACCTCATTTTCCCACTTCTTTTGTGACTTTTCTCTTCGCAGTTGACCCATTCCTTGTGGACCACAGTCTTTTTATTCAGCTCGTTAAATATGTTTTTAGTCTAGGTTTAGACTCTCAAACTACTCTTAGAGAGCATTTCCTTTTTAATCTCCCTCCTTTTATTCTTACCTCAGCTCTTTGGCAGAAAGCACTTAATGGAGGCTACAGACCTTGAAGTTGGGTCTCAGACTAGAGAGAGAGGGAGGAGACATTGACCATTCACTCTTCATTTTCAGCATTTCCGCAGTCTGATGGATACCCTCTGGGCTATAAAAGCATATGGTTCATTGGCTTATAGAGAATTCATCTTCTGAATAACTGACTTTAAAAAAGAAAGGTATGTATTTTTTTGCATTGTAAGTCAGTAAAATATACATACAAAACATACAAATTTTGCAAGCATTTTCACCCATTTGATACAATTTCTAGTAAAAGAGATCTGTTAATCTGTTCCTGATGCAGGGTCAGATTGGTTGTGTTCAGCATGCCTGGCCAGCAGATTTGAGCCATCTGCACCACGGTGCACCTGGAAAGGGACTAAAGGAGGAAGGCAAGTAGACAGATGACCCTTGTGCTTTTAGGAGCTGTTACCTAAACCCTGGTGGGTTACTGGAGGAGACAGGCTTGGTAACTATGGGGCTTTCCATCCCGTCTTACATAAAAGATCCAACTTTTATTTCCATCACTGGGAACTTTCCAGTGGCAGTAGGAGTTAGATGGCATTTCTAGTGAAATGAGAAATAAGAGATTCCTTGGGTGAAGAGGAATACAGGAGAAAAAGAATATATGAAACACAGACTTTGCGCTGTGTCTTATTCTTCTAATATCCGTTTCCTTGCTTTTTTACCCAAGAAGATACTTTTTGCTGTTGAATTATTAACAGATCAGCTTCTGAGGGTCCAGCCAGGAAATACTTTCTTGGTCTCCAGAAATGAGAGTGCTCTTTCAGAAACAATCTACAGCTTTCACCATGGTTGTGAAGATAACATGAATGATGACAGTTTAGAAAAACTGTTCTGTAAGTGCTGTAGCCAAATTCACCCTGGACTCAGTGAAGAGTGACCTGGACTCCGGTCACACTTTTTACTTTATTCCAGAATAACTATGAAGGATGCTGGTAAATTTGAATATTCATGTTATTTAGTTGCTAGCAAGAGTAAATACATTTCTGCTATTATCTTCTGGACAAACTGTAGCTCTCTTTGTAGTGTTGTAAGCAGCAGATTTTTAGAAGGTACAATGTAATAAAATCAAGCAATTATCTGTTCATGTGTTCCAGTTGTTCTGCTTCATATTTAAACAGTTGAGAAGTCTGTGGGTGTAAGCAAAGTTTGCTGCCAGCTGAGCCAGATTATACACCTTTTCCGATGGTGTAACTCATACAAAATATGCTGCCCAAAGCATTGCTTGAAATATGATATAGTGGCATTTGCAAGCCCAGGCAAATATATGCAAGATTTTCTACATTTCTAAATGTAGAATCCAGAGCTGCCTGCCTGAATAATACATTGCTAAGGGCATGCCTGACTTTATTAGATAGGAGTCTATTCTTTTATTTTATTAGATAGGAGTCTGTTATTTGCTTTACTAGATAGAAGTCTATTCTTTTAATTTTTTACACGGGAGTCTATTATTTGGCTTTATTAGATGGCTTTTTCTTCTTTTTTCTTTCTGACTAGCTAGGAGTGTCTGGGCAAGCTGTCTCACACTGCTAGTGCCTGACTCCCTGAAAGTAAAGGTGTCATCCTGTTTCTTTGAAAGTTTGCAAAATTTATTACTGTACACTGTAAATAGGGAGAGGAATAATATAGATGTAATGTTAAAAGGATTATTGGTGGTGCAGTTTGTACTTCCTTCTTTCAGTCCACTTGCCACTCATTTAAATCTATTCCTTCCCCATCTTATGTTTGTGTTGGGTGTCAGGGTGTCTATTATTATTTGTGGTGGTGGCCTGGGCATCCCACAGTCCCGGCATTCATGATCAGGACTTCATGCTGATGACTGGACCACACTGAGAATGCAAACGCATGACAAACACAACTAGAGTGTCTTTGTTCCTTTTAAGAACATGGTTGTTAGGTATATTTGAAGGCAAGGGTATGAATCACCTTCATAACTACAGTTGGGTTTGTTTTTTTCTTTGAAGGTCACAGCTTTTCCATTGGAGGAGTTCTTGTGTATTTATTCTGGCTGACAACTGGACTAATGCTCAGCATTTTTTGTGCAGCAGCCAAGTACTTGGACATTTTCTGTCTAAAGGGTAGAAAAATACTTGAGAACATATTCAAATTGATAACAGAAAGTAAATAGAAAAGAAATAAATAGAAACAAAGGCAGGAACTTAAACTTCCTTTTTGATTTTTTGGAACTTAGTGTTTCACCAGTTTGGTTTGAACTTAACATATGTTTGTTTTTTCCCTGTAAACTGATGGTTTAAGAAATAGGAAACAAAATGAAAGGTGGTAGAATACCAATGTAAAAAAGCCAGAGAACTAGAAAAGATGCAAGGGCATGTATTCTCGAGATATGAAGATTTATTTTTGCAGCTGTATTGTGGAAGCTGATTGAATTATGGGTCATCATGGGAGAAAATGAGTAGAGCAATGATGCGTTTCTGTTTTTTTTTTTTTCTGATCTGAGCAGATGAAATTAAATTATTAGTAGGTAAGCCTGAAACAAACAAAAGAGCTATATTTTCAAAAAAATATAATAAAACAATGAAAAATTAAGGTTTCAGACTTTTTGTATTCTCTGTATCTTATGGGAAATATTTCTCATAAAAACCGACAGAATAGCCTTTCACCCCAAAACCTGAAAGTTTTTCTCTTCAAAAATAAATAATGCATTCACAGAAGAAAAATTTGGCATACACAGGAACTTCTTTGTGTGCTGCCAGATCATGCCTGGCTCCCCCTATGACTAATTTGAAGCTTTTTTTTGTAGCCACAGGTGACTCCCAGCAGAGTTCACAGGAGGAATTGTGTGTGGAGATGCTCCCTTTTCTGTTCTGTGTAGTCACTGAGTTTCTAGGGCCAGAGTAAGTACCCGGCCTGTGGGCTCAGAACCCTGAGAGTTTGACTTTGCTGAGAGGTGGGCAGTAGGCACCGGAGAGAGGGGCCCCTTTTGGATGAAAATCAAAACACAGGCTGCATTGAGCAGAAGATCCCAGCCTGGAAATGCTGGTTTGAATTCCCCTTCGTGGGTTGAAGGGGGTCAGTGCACTGGTATGCCACCTATTATGTGATCTTCCTTCTGCTTTTACAGACGCATCATTTTCTTCATCTGATAATTTGCTTCAAGGACCAGAAAAGTGAGTCTGAGGAATTTGCCCCCATTGATGAAATTAAAACCTGGGGACCTCCCATGAGCTTATTATAGAGTTGTAAGGACCTACATGAAGCCAGGGGTTCTTGATGTCAGAGGCTTGTTACAAAAAGAATTAGTTGCTACAGTATTCGTTTCAAAACCGAGGGTTTTATTTAAAAGTGCTGAGCTTGGAACAAACTGAATGTAGCATTATTAGTGGGGTTTGGGTCCTGATCTCTGCAAATGCCAGAAGAGAAGATTAAATGTTTTTCATTGGGGCAGTTATTATGATTTTGGTGTGGTTACTCCTGCATATTTTCCACAGAGTAACCGTGAAGTACAAACGTTTGGGATAACGTGTAATCTAGGGAGGTGGGGAGAATTCTTTTGTCAGATCTTCTGAATAGCATGAGCAGAATAACGATAACAGTTCATTAATACCTCCAGTAGAAGAAAAAAAATTATCTCTACCTGTGTGATGTGAAACTATTTGGCTATTAAAAATACACTTGCTGAACTTCTGTGGACCATGGTCTCACAAAGGATCTCACTTAGGATTTTTGCTCATTTATGATTGTTGCTTAGGGATTTTTTTTTGTTTTTGGTTTTTATTTCTCCTGCTGGAATAATTCAACATGGCAAATAACATAGCATGAAACAGTCATAGTGGGCTTTTTTCCTATTGGTATTATTCCTTAACATTGGGTCCTCCAATAAGAATGACTTCCCAATTTTGGCTTCTCATATAGGTCTATATGCAACAGGTAGTAGGAAGGAGAGCAGTAGCAGGGCTCTCTATAAGTAATGTATTCCCAAGGACTAAGATGCTCACTTCAGGGAGGCCTTTCTTACACCGTCTCATGTGGTACTTTGAGAAACAGTTATTTGGAAATCTTTCTCTGCCCAAGTCTGCTCAAGGACTGGTGTCACAAGATACGATGAGCTGAAGGAAGAACTCATTAGTGCTCCTGGGACTTACCTTGTGTTGACGTGAGCTATAATAGGGTTTGCTTTGCTTTGCTTTGCCAGCCCTAGAGAAAACAATGTTGAGCCGTGCAAATCCTTAACATGGCAAAAATTCCAGGAGTTGTGGAGGCAGAGGAAGGGCTTGCTTCCACAGGTTGGGGTGTAAGATCCAGTCCATGTAGGGTGTCTAGAAGATTTAGAAAAATTTGTAACCTTAATGTGATGTTGAATACGGTGTATTTATTGATCAACAACTGAACAGAGCAGGCAAGGAGTGTCTTCATAAGGAGCTTTCAAGGAGTATTATCATTTCATTTTGGATTCCCAGTCTTCTTTCCCTCCAAACTTTTCTTCCCCATTAAAAAGCTCAGATGAGGCAAGATGTACGAGTATGGAATCCAGTGGCTTTCTTTTCCATTGTGTAGGGTTGCTTTGCTGAGTATTTTGGAGGATTTATCCCTGTGAGGTTCTGTTGGCATTATGGATACTCACTCTCTGCTTCTAAAATAGCAGCTGAACTTTGTAAAATCAGGCCTTTATCTTTGCTTTGGGTAAGCTTTTTTATTGCAGAGCAATAGTCCAGTGACGTGCATCTTCATTTGTGCTGATGTACACAAACTTACTGGTTTTGCCCTCTCTCTCACTTCTGTCATAGGTCGGACTTGATGATCTTGGAGGTCTTTTCTAACCTAATTGATTCTGTGATTCCATAGTGGCTGGTTTTGTCTGGCTTATTAGTTGCCTTGTTGAAGTGAAGATATGTGTGTCTTGCTGGATGACTGGTAAAGCCTGAGTTATTTTGCTCTAAGCCATTTCTTGAGTTTATGTTACAAAAGGTAAAAACCCCTTTGACTTAGTGCAGAACACAGGCTCAGCTATTATGGGTGTAATTATCTCAGTGAATAATGCAGGGTGGTTAAGTGTCTCTGTCACGATGGGCTGTGTTTTAGACATATCTGACAGGTAAAGAAGGCTAAGAAACAGCCATATGATCTTGTTTAAATGTGATACAGGACTTTCCTCCTGCTTTTTCTCTCCTGCAAAATACACATATTTTGATCAAGTGCTGAGCTTGCCATGATTTTCCCCCACTGCAGTCCTGTGAGTAGTTTCAGCTCCACGAGGAATGCTTGATGTAATCTTCTGAAATTAGGCAGATAGGTGTGTTGTGCTTATTAGCCTGCTAGTGGCCATTTCGCTATTTTATCTCAGTTATAATTAAAGAAATGTTACTAGGAAAGGAGGGAGAGGAGGTGGATCAGGAAGCTGAAGCTGGATCCAATGTGTTTGGGCTTGTGGATGGGAAGTGTCTTGCAAAGATGGTTCCTGTGTATTCTGGCTATCAGGCTGCCTTTATACTGAAAAAGGAGATTTCTGGTTCCAGAACATTCAACTTACACTGTTATTTGAAGAGGATTTTTTCTACTTAGTGCAAATTGCTCTTATCAATATAGGGGGTGTTTCAGTCAAACCGAGATAAAGCATTTTCCTCCTATAAAACTATTTATTTTCCCTTACAGAGAGGTGAGAAGGTCATTGGAGTTTAAATGTGACCTGCAAAGTGTGTCTACTTGGGTTTGAAGCATATCTGTTTAGGATCTCACACAGACCACATCTTTCCTTGTGAGTTGTGACTGACTCTTCAGGCCTCGAGGAAACCAACCATGCTTTTGTTTCAACTTTCTTCATCTACCAAATGAAAGTTGAAGGCCTTGCATGTCCTTCTACTTTGAGTGAATTTGACAGGGATGTCATTGGAGAGCTCTTGGGAATGGCTGGTGGTCTCTGGCTCACTGTTTATGCATCCCTGGAAGATCTATAGAGGACACTAAGCGAGTTTGGAATTGCATCAAGAGACTGGGAAAGCCCTTCTGTCTAAATTAGTGTTTTTGAAGTGGCAGAAGTTTGTTTGTAGGGCTAAAATTAGCACTGTTTTAAAAGTAAGTGATAATTCAAGGGAGAGTTTAAGTGTTGTAGCATCCTGAAGTGATGAGGAAGATAAACGAAAGCTGTCCATGCAGAAAGCATGCAGAACAGTCCCCTTTGCTCTGCAGAAAAACAGCCAACCTTGTGATTACTTGTGATGTGCCACATATGGCCTTCTGCCAGAAATTAGTGACAATTTAAAGAAGAACCAAATTTTGCATCTGAGTGGGGCAATAATGGTATAAATGAGATCTTTGAAATGTTTTTATAGATTATTTTAACAAGTGCCAAGTGAATTCCTTTCTTCAGATGAAATTGTAGACTGAGTTTTTTCTAGTAGGAAATGAAGCCCCATTTCTTTAGGGAGGGGAAAGTGGGTTGGGATGAAGTGGCAAACCCAGAAAGATGCTGAACATTGGCAAGCCTCTGGTGAGGAAGGAAACTGGCTGTAGGTGTTGTCAAGGAAGGGGTGCTGCTTCTCATAACCCACAGGAAAGGGTGTGAAATGTGGTAATAATTGCAGGAAATAATTGTCGTTGTTGTTCTGGCTGGACTGCGTCCTACACAGAGAACGGAAATAAACACGGATCTCTCTGAGTCTCATCATTGCGCTGGTTTAGTCTCATGGTGCAATGAGAAAGGAAATCATGAAGTAAAAGGAGTCTTGGCAGAGAAGCTTTCCTCTGTAGAGGTGGGAAGGAGGGCAGAGTTTGAATGTACCCTGCAAAATGTGTAGGTTTGGTCTGAAGTATTTCAGGGTGAGGCAGAAGCAAAAACACCTATGTAAACTCCTGACTTGTGCCTGTGGGCTATGTCTGTTTGGAGTTCTGGTATTAATGCTATATATAAGCCTTGGGTTTTTTTCCTCTGTCTTTCCTATTGTCTTACTACTGCACATGATGAAACTTTTCTCCTTGAACTTCAGTTTATCTTCACATCTTTTCTGTCTCAACACTCTTTCCTGATCAGGTCAGTACCTTTCAGTCAGTAATGTTTGGCTACTTTGCTTTCAACTGTCCTCTTTTCTTAATCTCTGATCCTCACTGACCTCTCTGGCTGTCTGCCAGCACCTGCTTGGTTCAGTTCTCGCTGCCCTTCTTCTGGGCTGTCCCGCATGTTCCTGTTGGCTCTCTCTTATTAGTCCAATCCCTTGCCTGCTGTCCACCAGCCTGCTCCATGATCTCAGCTACCCTTTCCATATTGCTCATCTACTCTCCCTTGTTCATGTTTTCCCACTTAACCTTTCATTGCCTTTCTCATGATGTTCTTCTCAGTGTAACTTACTGGTGTGAGCCATTTCCTTACCCTCTCTCCCAAACACCCTTTCTTAATCCCTTCACAATTTTTGCTAGTCCTATCCCATTTGGACATGTAGTGAGTAGTTATTCAGTCTCTGCTTCTTGCTCATCCCATTCATCCAGACTGTGCACACAATCTTCAGCTACAAATTTTCAAGGAAATCTAATTCAATGTTTATGAGCTCAAACCTTTGCAGCCTATAATTACCTCTTGCTGCCATCACTGAGACCTCTTTCTTGCTGGTTCACCTGACGCAGGCACGCACGCACACATGCATACATATACCGCATCCCTGTTTCCCCCAGGTCTTTAGCCTGTGCAACCATTGGATCACTTGCTCTGGATACTTGCTGTCACTGCCCCTTGGCATGACTCTTTCAGCTGCTTCAAGCTCTACCTAATTTTCCTCCTGTCTGCTGAGCTGGGTATTGTCCCCCATGTTACCCTTCCCCTGGTGAGGAAGGACTCGCTGTTTTGTGTCTGCAGCATCTTTCTGGGTTGGCTGGGCCTTACTTTTGCTGTATTCAAATACCCTCAGTGGTTACCTCTATTGGATACCTTCATACCTTTGCATGGAGATGCCTTTTATTTAGCATGTCCAGCTCCCTGTCAATGCCCAGCCTCGACACAACTGCTCTGTTTTTGTTGTTCCCTTAGTGTTTCCCTAGTCTTGTCCTCCTGGTCTAAGGCAGGCAGCCACCTTTCTGTATAAAGATGCTTTCACATTTCAGTTTGTCCTAGGACATGAACAGCATCCTAATTCAGGACTGAAGTATTTTTTAACAGCTCTGGTGAAGTCATCCCTACTGTGATATTGTCTGTCAGTGAGGTTAAATTCTTATGCTGACCTCTGTAAAAAAACCAAGCCAAAACCAACAAATCACAAACAAACAAAACCCCAAAACAACAACAAGCAAACAAAAAAAACAAACAAAGACCCAACCAAAAAAAAAACCAACCAAAGCCCCCAACATTTTGGGAATTAATTGGTAGGTTGTTTGTGAATTTATGGAGGGCATAAAAGAAAGCTTTATTGGAAAAACAACTTTTTGTCAATGTATCTGCTTTTTCCATTCCTAGATGCACTGTGAATATCGTCACTGCTGTTTCTAGGGTTAAATGCCTGAACCATTAAAATACAGAAGCCTCTGGAGTAGTGTTCTTGCATTCAATCTGGATTGGGCATGCTTATCTGATTTCAGAGTCATTGGAGCAATTGTGGTATGTCCCTTTGTCTTCTCCCTGCTTCTCCTTGGAGGCCACTTAGTAGGTCTTCAAGGGCAGAACTTGAATCAAACAATCCTGGATTGCAAGATTTGAGAGGAAAAATGCAAGGAAATGTAATTTTAAACATACAAAAAATCACTGTATATCCAGCCCATCAGTACAAGGCACCAAGGTGAAGGCTTTCTTCTCCTGTCCTTTGTTCCTTGATTCATTTTCCCCATTTCTTGGTGTACATGAGTTTATATACTTCAAGCAGTGGGGCAGCAGAACAAGCCCGTGTTCAAAGGAAATAAAGATCTTTTATATCTGGTTTTCATTTCCTTTTTCTTCTATTTGGTAAACTGTACAATATTTATTAATGAAAGACTTGCTCATTCTTGTATTGCAGATTCTGAATTATTAATTCTCATAATCTCTGATTTGGCTAAATAATAATTAGTGTGTGTAGAATCTTCCTGACAGGTGTTGGAGACATAATCAGGAACAGAGGTGCTCTTAGCAAATGCTTTGTTAAAGTACACTTTAAAATACCATCTTACCAAGAACAGAAAGAACCTCAAGTCATGTAAAAACACTCCTTTCAGAAGCTCTCCTTTGGAGAGGTTTGCAAAGATGGGATCAGGTCAGTGCTCATGGCTGGGTTTATCCTCCATTACATTTTCAGTGTAGATCCTCATAACATAGTGTCAGCAGAAACACAGGCAGAGCTTAAGGGATTACACTGATTAATATGAGGATGAGAGTTTGGAGTTTTGTTTGTTGCATTAGAGCTGAAGGAGTCATTTGTGTGCTTCTCTTGGACTTGTGCCCATGTCTAAACTTATGGTACAGCAGTTGATGGAATGCAGATAATAACTTCATTTTCTTTGCTATTTAGGTTCAAACTTGTGCTAACAGGTCCCCTCCCAAGCTTTGTTTCAACCCACTATGTGAACCTAGTAGGGAAACTCATCTCTCCATGCCTCAGTTTCCCTGTACTACAAACACTTATTATTATTAATAAAACATATAATAATAAACATTATTATTGTTGTTAATAATAATAGTAATAATAATACGCTGCTTCTCTTTTAATGTGTTTAGAGTGTAGAGATGAAAAGCACCAAATAAGAACTTGCTATTTAATTATTTCATCTATTGCTTGTACTCAATTTTTCTGACCGTGCAATGGGACTACCCATGATTGGAAAACCTGGACTTTCCATATCTATCTGGGCAGCACTTGGGCAGTGCTGCCCAGGTGGGCCGGGGCTTACAGCGTGGCAAATATAGTCAGCATTATCCAGTTGGCCATGTCAAAGAGTGAGGGTGAGAAGGGAGTGAAAACTTGCAAGGGAGAAAGCATGCTTAAAACCTTAGTAAAGCAATCTTTCTCTCTTCCCAACAGGGAGCCTGAATACAAAGGCAGTGCTGCTTCCTAAGTGGTTTCAAGCTGTATTAATATTTCAAAAGAGAAATGAGTCAAACCAGCTAATCCGTATAAACTGTTGTCATAGGTATGTGGTGAAATCCACATCTGTCAGCCCTGAGCATATGCTGTGTGGGATTGGGTCAAGGCATATTGGTTGCCATTTTCCCTGAGTAGCATGGGAAGCAAGGTCAAAGGGTGTGGGAATATTAATTTCTCTTACCCTAACAAATCACTGATGAATGACTTTTCAGATTTGGAGTCCTAAGACACACTCTGTGAACATGGATAGCATGTTTTTACTACTTTTTACAGGATTAAACTTAGCCCAGGAGGAATCTGCTTTGGAATAGACTTCAAAATTTGAAGGCAGGCTAAACTAGCCCCTGGAGAGCTGATGGCAACGTGTGCACTATCCAGATGTGTTGTGACCTTCTGAGGACAGGTATAGATATTATAGGTATGTTAGATATTATATGTCTATTTTAAATCTTCTAATTTTAAAGTAAATGTTTAAACCCTGCAAATAAACCAGTAGTTTAGGAAAAAAGTGTGATTTTTGCAGTGATTGTACAAAAAATTGCATTGTGCTGTAGCATTACACCAGCTGTACCAAGCCTGTAGGCAAAGGCTTATGCCTTGGATTTAAGGAGTATATGGTGTGTCCTGGTCTCACTGTAGAAACTGCATGTAGGAGGAAACAGTTTCAAGATGCAAGACCTGTTGTCATTAGTGGTTCCTCAGTTTGCTGACTCTAAGGCTGCTTGGCCTGAAAGCAGCAGGCAATCAATGAGGTCACTTTAAGGGGTGTTGGAGCTAATCTTCAAAGTCATGAAATGTTTATAATGTTTTGAAGGAAAAATCTGATTGCAGAGGCACATGTTACTCTGTGAAAACTTTGAGGAGATGATAGTGGTCCAAAAGTCTCACACGGATATAAATACAAGCATGCAGTTAGGTAAAATGAATATTAAGTTTAAATAGTTCATAGTGCCCCTGAATAAATAAATACTTGGTTCCATGGTTCTTATCCAGTTTATGCCAATAGCATAAATAGCAGTATCTTCCAGTAACAAAGTTATGTCCTTCAGATAAAATGGAGAGCACTGATTTCTCTTTTAAGCAGGTGAAATATAAATTTGTTGATGTGGTCTGAAAAAAGTCTCAGTATCAGAACATTCCCAGGTGTCTGTGAGCTAGTTTCAGCTTAGCCATTTTCCTGTGTGGTGTGACCTACCTGCTTTTCCTCCTGTGCTTTTTTCTTTTCAAGTTTTATTGCCATTTTACTGTCCTGTTGTGTGGAGGTGATGCCCATTATATCTTCTTTTCTGCATGTGTAAGCTGCCTTCTTCCTTCCTCCTGTTCCATGTCACAGCTGTTGTCTGTGACCACCACAGCTTTTATGTGAAATGGAAGTTATTAAATGTAAATGGTATCTCAACAGCAATTAAAAATGTAAATACATATAATGAAATTGGTTTATCAGTAAAAGAACAAGGGGGAAGTGACCCTGTGTTTTGTTTTGTTGCCACAAGCAATTGCTTTTTATCTGAATGGCCTGAATAACTTTCATCTAGATTCTGCGTGTGCTCTGAAGATACACATGTTTTGAGAATTATTTGTGGACCAAGTAGTTCCTTATGATTATAAAGTTTTTGCAGGAATGGTGTTAGAACACCTCAGACTGATTTTTTTCAAGCACCTAGCTGACACAATGTAATTTTTTTCCCCAGCTATGCTTAAAATCTAAACCCAGAACTTGTTTTTAAATACAAGCTAAATATTTCCTTGATGTGCAAGCTGTCTTAATAATTCTGACTCAAGTCATTGTAGCATTAAATCACAGTGCAAAAAGCGAGAAATATGAAGGATCCAGCCCATTTGTTGTACATGGTGAAGGAGGAAAACCCTGCAGCATTCCACACTTAAAACTTCCCATTCAATGAGCCCTCAATTTAATGCCTGATGTCCTCATTTGTGTTATGTGGGACACAGTTTGTATGCCAAGAAGTGGAGAAACTTGCTTTTGTCTATGATTTTGACATCAAAAAGAAAACATAATTTCTGGTTCCTTTGCATACATTTCTCCCAAAGAAACAAGGTGTCGTAGTCTGCTGGAGTGAGTGGGAAATGGAACTGAAAGCATCAGTCACTGCACTCCTCAGCTGGTAGGCAGCTCCATCCTTGCTGTGGCCTAGGCCAGACTTTTCTTGTCACATGCTTCCCACTGGTGTTAGCAGTGATGAAGATGAGCTTGTAAGCAAGCCTTACTGATTTCTGCTCTCATTAGTCATGCCACTTAGGTCATTATTGCTGGCCTCAGGAGCCCTCCTTTCCTGGCCCTGCCAGCCACCTCCACCTCGTGGGAAAGGTATGTTGGGAAGTTGTAAAATGGTAAGGTAGAGGCAGTCTAGGCATGTACTATTTTTTTAATTTTTTTTCCCTGCTTAATATCTTTTCCAGTATTTTCCAAAGATCAGGAGCTGCAGAATGCTAACTGTCAAGCTTGCACTTGCTCTGCTGCTTTTGAAATTGGAGCTAATTTTACCTTTTTTCAGACTTCTTGAATGACTGCAAGTCTTGAAACTTTTGGTGCTTCAGATTACTGAATAACTTACTTGTTATTCAGTACTTGTGATGTATTATCCTGACTTTTGGTCATGGTTCTGCAGGCTTGTTTCAATGTCTGCTCTGTTTCGGAGGGACACTCGTTCAGGGGCAGCTTTGGTCCTTCTCTGGTAGGAACTGTCTCACATGGCTCTTGGTGATGCTGCTGGGGGCTTGATGCAGCTGGCCTGGTATTCCTCTACAGGGAAAGTGAGTGAGGAGGTAAGAATTTGCCTTTTAGCATCTGTAGTGGTTTGGAGCTGATCAAACACATCCCAAGCTCACTGCCTTTTCAAGCCTTGAAATCTTGGGAATGCTGCTGTGGTTGCATACTGGGAGTCCTACGGCATCACGGCAAACACCATAAACTCTCTGTGAAATGCATGCAGCTTCTGCATGCATGGTTGGATGGACACAATGTCTTTACAACTCTGGCCAAGCCCTGTGGTAGCTGCTGGCTGCAACTTGCAGAAAGAAGATCAAATGCCACTCTGAAAATCTCTTGTAAGCCTTCTTGAGTCTCCCTAGAGTGGTTTGTGCCTGTCCTACTCTGAAAGTCCAGCCCAGAAGAAAAGCATTGGCCTGTTGAAAATGTTAGAGAGTTTCACATTAACCCAGGAGTCTCCATGTTTTGAGCTACCCAGGGCAGATCCAGAAAGGATCTCAGTAGACCATCACATGGATGACCCACCTCTGAGCAGCCTCAGCAAGCTGGTGTTGCCACAGTGCCATTTTACTGATTTTCATGTGAGCCCTCCTTGGTGCCATCTGCAGGAAGACCATCCCTGGCAGATCACTTGTGGCGAGGACAGGTTTTGTTGGTCCGCAGAAATCCAAACTGGGAGTGTGATGGGGTAAAAGCATCCGCCATGGGAATGGATCTAGAGAACAGACTTTGCTCCAATTCATGTGGGTAGTGCTATGATCGTGGCCCTTAAACGCTGCTGTTTCCCTGCTGCTGGATGTCATTACCTACTAGGAAACAGGTGGAAAAAGTGTCCAGGAAAAATGGACCAGGCTTTTGCAATAGGCAGATTGGGTTTTGGCAGCTGGGGTGAGCAGGCCTGTTTCCATTCAGCATGTGTTTCTCTGTGAAAAATAGCAGGAAATCTGGTTTTTCAATCCCCTTGACACTTGTTGGAGCATTGACTCAAATTCTTCTAATATTTCACAGCTGAGATAATATCAATAACAAAATAATGTTTAATTTCAATGTTGCAAAAATCTGAAGCAATATTATTTTAAAATATTGCTCCCATCCAGAATGACCATTGCAAAACTAGCACTATGTGTAGCCTTGCATCATGTGAAATGGTAGCTAGAGAAAGCATTCTCCCCTCTCCTCTACCCACTTGCCTTTGCCTCCTTCTCCCCTGTTTGGGTTTGGACATCCCTCATGTTTCCTCATAACAAATATTTCCAGTTCCCTTAATCCACAGGAATGATGCAAGGGAGTTGAAGGGTAGTTAGTGTCAGTCCTCTCCAACTCCCTTTCTCTCCCCTAAATTTGTGCCTGCTTAAGCATGCTTTTCATAACTGGCAGATGGGCAAGTCTGTGCGTTCCTGTGGAGTCAGGAATAAGAGAAGCATCAGGAAACTCCTGTGTTACCAAGATTGGTGGAACTTCTCAGATTCTGCTCCCTACTTCTAGATCAGGATGATTTCAGAGCACTAACATTTTTGCTCCTTGAGCAAGATGAAGACTAGGAGTGTGTAGCTCTGAGCCCTGTGTCGTTTTAGGTATGGATGAATTAAATGGGGCCCTGGAGGGCAGGAAATAGAACACTGGTCACAGGCTGCCCTGCTTCCAACACTAGAGATACCTCATTGTATATTTTTTACCTCTACCACCCTGGAAGGGTTCCTACCTTCAAGCCTGTGCATGTGTGAGCTGAGCAGAGTGGTGGGTGTCACACCAGCTTCCCTCTCCCTTCATGATCTCCTGTGTGAAAGTCCTGGGCCCAGCTAACTTCTCTGCAACCCGGTCAGCTTGGTTTTCCTTCCTTTCATATCCCTATGAAATTCTGCTGCAATACAGTACAAATGGCTGCACAGCTATTTTTTTCCCTCAAGACCAAACCTGGACAGAATTTTACTTCTTAAGTGCTGAAAGCCTGCAAGTGTAACTTTTCTTTTTCTTAAAAATAAAAAAGGCAATTTTAGCTGTAAAGTCTATGAAACATTCAAATTTTCAAAATGCACAGTATACAACACAGGTGTACTTCCAATGTCAAACCTTTTTTATAGGGAGGTGGTCAGAGCTCTCCTACAGTTACCAGCAGGGCTGTACTTTTAAGTTGCTTTGGCAGAGAGCAAAGGGTTCTTTCTGTAGTGCCTCGTTAAATTGTTATACACTAAAGCAGTTTGCATACATTCAGCTGCAGCTGTGAACTGAAGATATTCACACACACATGCTCCCCACCTTTCTCCCCCCCTTTTTTTAGCCATTTGAACTGCCCTGGAGCAGGGATAAAAACCACTAAAATGACAGCGTGACAGAAATACTCCACAAGTGAACAGCCTAGGATTTCTTTTTTTCCTCCTCTCCTTGACTGACTAATCTGTAAAAATAGCTGGATTGAAAAGCATCCAGTTTCATGCTTGGAGAGGTCTTTGGGTATTTCACCAAGTAATTGCAGCAGCTGAGATTCAGAGCTGGCTGTTGGGCCCCTTGCTGTTCCTGTGTTCCTGCTAGTCAGTCTGCATTGGTCTCAATATTTATGGCATGGGCTGAAAGAAGAGGCTGAAGGCACAGCCCTCATGCAGAGGTTATGGATGCTTGCTGAGCCTTCCACCACCACAACCTCATCCTCCTCTTCCTCCTCCATCCCTGGGTGCTGTGGCTAAACCCAGCCACCGAGGCACTTGGCAGTGTGGTGATTGATCTGTGTGGCTTGCAAATGAAAGGCCACTCCTCTGCAAAGAATGAGCTCAGGAACACTGGCCCTATTACTTTATTTTATTTGGCATTATTAGGAAAAAGACCGAATCCCAAACCCTCTGTTGTCAAGATTTTTTTTTAAATAGTCAATTCTGGAAACAGGAAATTCCTTTACCTCTGGAAACAGGAAATGGATCTGACTATTACATCTTTGTTTTAAATCTTTCAATTATCAGCTGCTGCCCCTCACCTCTGACTTTCTTTCAGCTGCTCAGCGAAATTCACTATTTATTTTTGATAAGCTAGTATCTGGGGGTATTGTGCAAGACTCAAGGCTGTGCTGCCGTTGAGTAAATCAATGTATTTTGTTTTAAAGCTGTCAGAGCTATGTTTTCTGTATCCATCATGTTCATTATGTGTATGAACACAAGGAGTTCTGTTCACTAAGGTTTGATGACTCAATAAAATAATTTAAAAAAGAAGGAAGAAAATAAAAAGTGGCATCACAGGACTAAATGAAGGACAAGATTTCTGTTTTCTTTTAAGGCTAATAATGCCTACTGACAGGAACGGACATACCAGTGGAACTGGAGTACTCTTAGAAATTCATGGCCAGAAGCAACTTCAATATATCTTCTAATCCATCTCCTTTCCCCCAAGAAGGATAGATGTTTATCTTCAAAACCTCTGATGAAGGTGATTTCACAACCCATCAACAAATCCTCTGCTATGCTTCTACTCTCTGTGTAGTCAAAAAAAATTTTCATAATACCTTCAAAAATTATTACATGTAGAGTAGGGTTTTGTTTTCCTTTATGCAGTAGAACAACTGATGACCATCTTTTTTGAACAGTTACCTGGTCTCAGGACTGTATATTCTCAGTCTCTGTAACCTTTAATCGTCTGATCTTTTCTCTATAGATCATGTTTCCAAATGTCTTTTGCCTGTTGTTGCTTGCATCTTGGACTCTATGCCAAATGTGCCTGCCCTTTTTTTGCAGGAGTTATTTCCCAGACTGGGCAAAGTCTCCATGTGAAGCCTCACAGCTGATGAGCAGAGAGAAACAGCTGTCTCTTGAGCTGTGCCTATGATAACCCTGTAAGTCTATGGTTTGGTGATCTTTGCAGAAGCTGTGTGTCACTGACACCTGACCCCTTTGCAATCCTCTGTAACTGTAACTTTGGTGTTTTGGTGCCTTTCTGTTTATTCCACTTTCGTTTCTGTGGAGCCTTCCTTTCTAAGCAGAGTATGGAGCTATGAACTGTCCTGGGAATGTGTTGGCTCTTAAATAATCACAAGAAAGGCGACTGTGCCAAGTTTTGGTTTGGAGTAACTGTTTTTTCTGGTTCCAGACCTTGATGTAGCTCCAGAAAAGGAAAGGTATTTACAGATGCATTATGAATTAGCACCCTGGTTGCCAACCCTTTGTAGCCAAGTGCCAGCTCTGGCTGGGTGCTGTGATGCCTCTCGTGCTGTGAATGTGCTTGAGCAGGTGGGAGTCTCTGTCAAGCCGTTGTGTTCATATCCAGACTGCCTCCCTGACATAGTGCCCTGGGTTGTTCTCAAAGCCTTTTTGTAGCCTCTTGCATGTAGGCTAAGACTCATCTTTGCTCACCCCAGCCCTGCTGCTACCCTTGACATTGAATTCATTACATCTAGATTGTTCCCTCCAAGGTTGATAGGGCATCAGTGCCTCACAACCTTCTTCCCAAAGCATCCCAAGATGTGCACAGCTGCAGTGGTGACGGAGGACCAGCAAGCTGTATTTGCTGTCCAAACTGTGCAACACTGGGCTTATAGAGATCTCCAGCCAGAAGGAGTACTCCCTGCTGCTCCCCAGCACTGCAGCTCACACGCAGTCACAGGACAAGATATCAGCATCCATCTCACATGCTCCCCGTTTGTAATCACACTTTATGCTTAGCTGACTTCTCCCATAAAGATCTCAGGAACAGAGAGAGAGAGGTAGTGGTTAACACTGGTTTTGCAGTGACCTGCTGCCAAACAGGCACAGCTACTGATCTCTATACACCCCCCTGGGTAGCTAAGCGAAATGTAGATAACCTGGGGAAGTTTATCTTGTTCAGTAAGCAACCACCCTAACCTTTAATTCATTTCTGGTTAGTACAGAAGCTGTAGTATCTCATCCATGCTTTAAACATGTCTGTGCTGGGCACAGTGCACTGCACTGCTCAGCCCTGCAGTTCCTCCTGGTCCAGGACACAACTGCTTTTGATGTTAACTTCATTAATTCTCAGCAAAGGGTAGCTGCTCTTGGCAGAGGATCCTAAAACAATTGCCACATTAGCAATGAACTAAACCAAACCTGAAATAACTCTTTGTTTTAATTCCAGTGTAACACGTTGGAGCAGTTTGAGTATGCTTTGGCATGCTGAGTGGTAATGGAAATTTTTTTCTTCTGTGTTGGTTAGTTTGTAAAATAATGACCAATGGCAGCTGAAACAATAAAGATGTGTCTTCCAGATCAATTGTAGCTCACAGAAAGTCTGCACTGACTGTTCTGATACCTCCTTGTTCTGAATTAGTGTGATGGTTTTATCTTTGAAACATAACCAATGAGGAAAAAAATTGATTAGTTGAAGATAAGCTTCCAGGTGATGTCCTCAGAAATGTAAGGGAAAAGAATAAGAAATACCTTTTTTTTGCATCCAAAAGAGTAGTGGTATTAATATTTCAAGTTTCTCTAGAGCCTGTCATGGTGTGTGTTAGGGTTTACCTGAGGTCAATGGGAGCCTTGCTGATGATTTCATCATATCTCAGTGCAGCTCTGTCATGATGACAACTCATCTTTCCAGCTCACTTGGGAAAGAAGCTGGAAATCTTGATTCCAGTGCAGAGGAGTGAAATAGCCAGCTAACTGGTCTGGCTAGGTGGTTTTGGTGTCATCTTACTAAATTACAAAAAAGCAGCTGAATGCTTTTTTTGGTGTTTCTGATCCAGGGTGCTGTGTTTCTGCCAACATTTGGGTACAGCTCTTGACAGTGTCAACTCACTGGGTATGCAAATGTTATTTTGCATAGAGGCTGAATTTCCTACTTATACAGCAGTGACTTGCCAGGGCACTTTAACACCTACGTGAGGTGTGCTTGGACACAGTAGTTGCTCTGATGGGCACTTCCTAGCAGCTCTGCCTGAGGATATGGCTTGTGGCTGTAGCAGAGGAAGAGGGCTACTACTAGAGTAACCTTCCAGGCTGGCCAGATATGTCTCCTGTACTGCCTTCGCCTGGGAATTTTATTCAGAGCTTGTGATATTTCATTATTCCCATTCCCATCAACATATACAAAAGTGTTAATCAACTGTTGTAGTGTTCCCCAAGTGCTGGGCATTGAGCACAGTCTCTGCTGTCATTTTCTGATATGACATCTGTCTTCCTGCAAATAATTTTCTCGCATGAAATGATCATTATATTCGTGTTGGTATGTGAATCAGAGGACTCTTTTGGTGTAAAGCATGCTAGCATTTCAGAGTATGACTCATATTGAAGGCATTACGTTTTCAAGGAGTTAAGTATGTTCATGTGTATTTCACAGGGAGGCATGTGAAAAATGAAGAGTAGGTTCCCTCTGCTGCTTCAAAGGAGAGTTGTGCTTTCCTTTTTTTTTTTAAACCATAGATGATCTCTACTGTCTGTCTTTCCTTTAAATAAATGTGTAGCTGGTAGGTGTGTTGCTGTTTTGTTGAGCTTTTGAAACTTTGACCTGTGGCTTCACACATGTATCTTAAGCATTTTTGTTACTTTCTATAAAATATGAGTGGCACATCCTGTGAAACAGTCAGGTTGCTTGTTTTCTGATGGCCAGGGGCCTGGAGCATGTGCTGCAGAAGAAGAAACTTGAGGACAGGGGTTTGTTCAGCCTGGAGAGGTGATGGCTTTGGGGAAGATCTTACTGCAACCTCCCGCTGTCAATGGGAAAGTTAATGAAAGGATGGAGGCAGGCTCCAAGGGACAAGGATTGCAAATTAGAATGACATCTCTGAGAAAATATTAAAAGAATAAAATTTCCATGAGGAAAATTACACATTGATAAATTGCCTAGAGGGACTCTAGGAGCTTTGTCCTCTCAGGTTTTCAAGGCTGAAGTGGTCCAAGCCCTGTGCAACACCACATGAAGTTGGCCCAACTTTGAGCAGGAAGCTGCAGACTTCTCAAGGTCCCTTCCCACCTGAACAGTCTTATTTAGTGACATTACCCAAAATACAGGCCTTGGAGGTAAGTAAAATGCAGTGTGGCCTGAGCTTCCATTCCCTTTGGTATTCCAGTTCTATGTGGGGGTAAAAAAGGGACTCTACCGTGATTGTACTAAACTTGGTGTTAGTGGGAAATTCTGTTGCAGCAAATGTTTCATAAGCAATTGACTGCTGCCTGCCTGATTGCATCCCCATGGGGAATCACTGACAGCGATTGGGACTTTTATCTGTGATGCAGCAAATACAGCCCTAAAGGCTCAGATGACTTCATCCCAGCTTCAGCCTCGCTGTTATCCCCTTTTTTCAAATTGATGGGTGAACATTGACAAAGTTCTGTCTGTATGAGTTAACCCAGATCAAGTTGCAAATCCAGGTTTCATCGCAGGAAACTGGAAGAAAAATAAGATAAAAGTTTTCTGTGCTGTCTGGAGCCTACTCACCCCAAGCATGTTTGCCCTGTAGTTGTTGGAGTGCCTCTTCCAGAAGTCAGGGCCTGAGCCATCCATGGAGGGGACTGGCAAGCCCTTGGCAAGCAGGCTTTGGAACAAAGCTGGTGTCAAGTGGTCACGGGGCTTGTGTCAGCAGCGTGGGTGGCACCCGCAGGTCTCTCAGCATCCTCACCAGCACCGACTGGTTTTGGGGTTGCATTTTCACCAATTTTGGCAGGCGGTTCTGGGAAGCGAATCCTGCGGAGTGCGCGGATGGGAGAGGGACCCAGCGAAGGCGTTCCCCGTGTGGGTGGCTGTGGGCGAGGTGCGAGTTTGAGAACGCCCGCGGCTGTAGTTCGGTGACAGCCTGCGGGGCCGGCGGGAGCCGCTAGAGGCCCCTCCAGGCGCGGCGATGGCGCGGCCGCGCCACCACCACCTTCCCCCGGCCC